>CM076570.1:1212092395-1212283099 GCA_034641835.2 Pinus albicaulis | reverse complement strand
TGTTGCTCCCGGCACCAGGTCGATTGTAAAATCAATTTCTCTTTTGGGAGGAAGATGAGGAATCTCATCTGAAAATACTTCCTTGAATTCTCTTATCACCAGTAATTCATTCAGTAGATTTTCCCCAGTTTTCTATTCTACTTCCTCCACATGTACTGCATAAAATTGGTATCCTTTCCTAGTTGTTCGTTTTAATTGTAGGGCTGATATTTGTCTTACTGAAATGGATTTTGGTTTTCCTTTGAGAATAAAATTTTTTCCTTCTTCATCCACACAATGCAGGGTTTTATCCCAGCAGTTCATCAGGGCTTTCTTCTTTTCCAGCCAGTCCATTCCTATCAGCAAGTCATAAGAACCTAGAGGAAATATGTTCAGATTTACTTCTGTTTGATAATCATTTAATTTGATTTCTGTTCTGGATAATTTATGTGTTGCTTTTTTCTTAGTTCCAGTGGCCAGCTGTAGCAACCATGACTGCTGAAATTTTTCAGGTTTAAGATTACATTTTTCTACAATTCCAGGACTAATGTAACTGAAAGAAGCACCCGGATCAATCAAAACAGTAACAGGTATGTCAGAAATCTTACCCTCCATTTCCACCATGGTTGCTTGATGTTCTGCTTGCCGATTTTCCAAGGTTGCACTGATAGTTGGTATATTTCTGGCTATGTCATTTACTGTTGTAGCTTCTCGCTCTCTCCTGATCATATGAATGTTTCCATGAGGGCAGTCCCTCAAAAGATGGGGTTCTGCACAGCCCCAAAATTTCAAGGGTTCCTTCATCCTGACTGTCCCTTCCTTTTTACTGTCTCCATCTACTTGTTTTGAAGCCACTTGGGATTGAGCAGTTTGGCTTTCTTTGGGTTTATTAAACTTTTTCCGCTGATGATATCTGCCAAAATTATTTAAATATGATGGTTTTTGTCTTTTTCCCTTGAACTCACCCTTGTTTAACCAGCTTTTTCCTTGCTCAGCCTTTCCTTTAAACTGTTGATAGCATAATCTTGCTTTTCTAACAGCTTCATCCATCGTCTTTGGGTTATCAAACTCAATTTTCTCTTTGTATACAGTAGGCAAACAATTCAGAAACCTTTGTACTCTTGCCTTTTCTTCCCTAATGTAGGGCACATATCTCAGCAGATTTGTAAACATAGTAACAAACTCATCAACAGTGAGCTGTCCTAGTCTAATTTCGTGGAATTCCTTTGCTTTATCGTCATAATAACGCTCATTCAAATAACGATTTTTTAACTTAACCTGGAAATATTCCCAAGTAACTATCTTTTCATCAACGGCATGAACCATTTTTGTCTCCTCCCACCACAAGGTAGCTTTACCTTGTAGCTGGTAAACAACTAATCTGGCTTTCAGATTGCTCTCATATTCATAAACTTGGAAATACTTAATCATGTTCAGCAACCAAGCTTCAACATCTTCCTCCTTCTCTCCATCATAGGAGGGAGGTTTGATCTTTCGGAATTCTCCCTGTAATTCCTTTTTCTATTTATACTGATGCCTAGTAGCATCATCATCATCAGACTCATCAATCTTCCTCTTTCCGGAACCTTCGCCTTCTTGGCTGTTCCAGGAAGTTAGTTCTCTGATGAGCTTTTCCTGCTCCTTACTGGCTGATGACAACCTGTCATTCTGGCTTTTTAGTCCAGCCAATTCTCCTTGCAACCTGTGCAACATAGCCATCATCAGAGCGTTGGGATCTGGTGTACCAAACTCATCCCGTAGATCCACATAAATTTCTTCATCTTCAGCCATTTCAGCACCACTGTACACACTCATAACACAGATCAGCAAGATTTTAAAAAGAAAATTTCCACCATACTCATTTTAAAAAAAACACTCAGCAACAGTGAGCACAATAACAACAGCCCAGTTTTATAACTTGGGCTCTGATACCATTTGTCACACCTCCCTTTCTATACCAGAGAAGATAACGATTTTTTTTTTTTGTGTATTTATTCTTTCATTGGTCAAAACCCCATGCACTTTAAACAACTAACACTATATATGTTAAAACATTAAAGAGAGGCCTTTATATTCTCTCAATTTCCGTATGGCTAAACCTTTGGTTAAACCCACCATACCATGACCCTCGGAACTTTATTAATTAAATGCACCCCCCCCCCCCCCCCATTATATGGTTCTCTTGATATTACTCAATTCCCATATATATATAATATTATATCACTTTATATATATATGTAACATAGTACATAGCCATCGCTATAATCTCATCCTCTATGTAATACCATCTTTATAGTTTTTAATATATATAACCTTATATACTTTTAACACTTACAATAGGGATGACAGTTTCAAAATGTTATTAATTCATATGACATGGTTAAAATAATGTGAATTGATTTTCCATATTAATGAGACCAATCTTCGCATGATCTTCACGTCGTATGCCTTGATCACTGGTTAATTCATATACAGCCTGATCCACACAGCCTATTCTTTAAGGCGAAGTACTTTCCCATTTAATGAATGGGAACTGGGTTTTGGTTTTCGTTACACCACTGTGATACGCAATCCGATTTCCATGTACCTTTGGCTTACACGTAATTTATGAAATCTAATTACATATATGTTTTTAATGTTGGCAGTCACTTTTGATCATATAATGGTTCAGGTCCGTGAGGTTTCAACTACTCGTTTGTCCTTGACACTAGTTTACCAGAGTTCTCTACGTCAATGGTTTCGATATGGATTGTTTACCATTACTCTACGATCCCTCTCGGGATTCTTCGTGTCCTTGTTATTGATTGAGATTTCCCGCATCTCTATGGTTCATTTTCACCCACCAATCACCTTACACGTGGATGGCGATCAAGGCTTGAATCTTAGGGTTTGTTATTCGTTTATTATCTTTAGTTGTTCATTCTTTTGCTTCCTATTACCATGTTGTTCCGCCTTTGAATTTCATTATCCCTCTTTGGAGCATACCAGGAGTCTTACGGCCGAGGAGTATGTCTATCTCACCTGTCATCCGGTAAGCGTTTATCTTAGTATCTATTGTCGGTGGGTGTTAACACATTACTCATTTTTCACCATGTGGGGAAATACCATCACAGGTTAATTAGAGTCTATGCTATTGTGTTTCTTTATAGATTTGTGAATTACAGATGGTTAGCAGGCCATACTTGCGCAAGACCGATTGGGGTAGCCCTACGTTCACAGCAAGCCCTATGGTGGAGATAGGTAATATCATAATCGTTCAGAATAATTTTTTTTCAATCTTCAATAATTTAGTATCGGCATTTTTCGAACGAGCAATAGCTCTAGTTATACCATTGATCTGGCTTTCTTACCAGCTCCGTCGTTGGTTTCCTGTAGGGAACCTGGTTAACACAGTTGGGTTAATTTAATTCGATGTTTAACAGCTGATGCACAGGCTTCACGATTCTTTATGCGGGGACTGTTCGTATTTTTTAGAGGAACAAGTCCAGAATCGTTGCCAGGTTTGATTTGCTATCCTAACCCTGGTAGACTTTAATGGTATCCTTTTTCTCAAGCGAATTGACTAATCGCTCTCATACGTTTAGTTTTAGGATTTTATCCAATTTTATTAACCAGGTATATAGTTTTCCCCTTCGTTGAGTTTCATGAGCTCGTTCTGCGTACTCACATTGTTATTGCCATGTAACATTATGCTAATGTGTATCATTTTGTTCGTCATAGGTACTATGGCCTCTATTCAACCAAAATTTGTTTCCAGATAATCTCCTGCGTTCTCATCACTTTCGATCATATTAAATTGCTATTCTTCTTCTTCTATAAAGGTTCTACTCAGTTTCCCCAAATCGCTTACTCGGGGTTTCGGGTTTCAGGTTTTCACCTTAGTTGTGATTTGCGTAGTCGTAGAAGTTATTATTTTTCATTATGTTCTCTCTTTCGGCTATGGCCTTCAAATGTGTATAAGGACAATTTTTAAAACATTGATTTATTTCTGAACTAATAGATCGGAACAAAATCGATGCTTATAATTAATAACTTTCCTATTATGCCATATGGAATGGCAGAGTAATTATCTACGAATTCTCCATTAGAGCGTCTTTGGTATTTGAGACACCTTGTCTGTCATGTGTTTGCAGGGTTTTTCATATATTTTGTAGATAAGACTTTGTACCATGGATAATCGACAGTGAACTCATAAAATGCCGACTATTAATTTGTTACTCTTTATACCCTACAAGGGTCGTTATTTTATATTCAAACGTGAATGGTTTTTCAACGTCGAAATATGGCTAGACGTTTTGACAATAGTGGATAGTTTTCATAGTTTTCTATTTGTGATATATATCTTTCCATTTCGGTCCACTTTATATGATTAAATGACTGTTAGTCTAGCACAGATCTCTTTTCAAAATGTCGAGGTAATACCTACATATTTAATTGTTGGTAAAATATATTGGTATCCTAACTAGATGTGTAGGAACTCGTTTATAAAATTGTGACCTCCTTCACAGACTTCTTTTTCATTTACAATAACCGCTTTGAAACTTGCTGTTTTTATAATGATGTATACAGAACAGAATTTCCCGTTAAGATTTTTCTGAGCTCATGTTAATTACATTATAAATAAATTTTAGTACTTTTCAGTTCATTTATCTTAGTTGCATCACAGGGGTTTCTGTCAACTAGCTGGTCTTTTCTCCTCTGTTGTAGATCTATTAAATAAACTCTGACATTTAGTTAGAATATAGATTCGGTAAGAAAAATCAATTGTAGTCCCTGTAACAGGGCATACCTCGCTATTTCAAAATACAATATATAATATCTTATTCTACTTGTCTCAAATGAATGTGTATATTAAAATTCATTTTATACTCAAAAGTAGATTAAAGCAAATTTTGAACTTTACTATAGAGATTTTCATACTTACAAATCCTCAGATCTACTTACCAATTTAACTGAAAGTTATTAGAGGAATTCTTCTTGTAATACCATTTCATACTTGTGACATGCATACTAATATATCAGAAGTAGATTATAACTAAATTATCAGTAGAGGACAATGTATTCACAGATTTAAACCATCCTTGGGGTTTAGAATTTCTGTTGAATTCTACTCTACAGATTTTTGTTTTCTACAACCATACTGAGTTAAGAAGGTGAATGGCTTCTGGTCTACTCGGTTAAATGTAGCATTTTTAATTATCCTATATAGTCAACTTTTATATGTAGCCAATTCATACAATATAACACAACATATCAATGATTTGTAAACACATACCATGCATACAGTAGACCAACCTCCCAACCTTAGAGTCCTCTTTGTCTCCCAGAACTCACCCCCTAGCAGAGACCACCTCCTGGAACAGATCAACCTCTGATCTATTTAGGAGCAGCTTATTTAAGCTAATGTTTCCCCAAAGCATGTTTCTAATTCTGCATCCAGAATAGCAGGATGCTTTTCTTCCTGTTTGCCTAGGCTTCCCATTTTTGGGACTCTTTAAAGCTGTTTTATGCTTTTCCTCAGCTTTTCCAGCTTTTCACCTCTTCCCAACTACTTTCCTCATCATTGGGGAAATTTAGATTCTTCCTCAAAAATCTAATTTAGAAATAATTCCTTTCAAGGATTTTTGAAAGGTTGTGGGGAATAGTTGCCTTGTCCATCCTCATGGATTTAGCAAGTGATCTCATAATCTTATTTTGGTCAATATGCACACCATCATTTTATTCATTTCCTCAACTTAAATATTTAATTACATTCACAAGATACTTATCCTTTGGGGTCCACTCCCCTTAGGATTAAGGTTCACATGTCTAGCTTTGAAATTCAAGCACATAAATTGGGGTGTTACATATTCCCCCTCTGAAAATAAACACCATCCTCGGTGTTGTTATTCAACTAATAGAGTTCATTGTTTTTTAAACAAAAATGGATATCTTTCCATCATTTCAACTTCTCTTTCCCAGGTAGCTTCTTCAGCAGTAAAGTGCTTCCACTGCACTTTTACTCTGGACACTGTTCTGTTTCTCAATTCAATTTCTTCCCGCTCCAATATTTGAAGCGGTTCTGGCAGGAACTCCCCTTCTGGTTCCACCTGTACAACATTCCAATCAATTATGTGAGAAGCATCATGCACATATCTTTTTAATAACGAAACATGAAATACATCATGAACTCTGACATGGGGTGGTAAGGCCAGTTTGTAAGCCACTGGTCCCACCCTTTCTAATATTTCAAAAGGACCACAATATCTAGGAGCTAGTTTTGCACAGCTCCGTGCATAAAGAGTGCTCTTTTTAGGTTTGATATGCAAGTACACATGTTCTCCCACTTTAAATTATCGGTGCACTCTTTTCTTATCAGCATAAATTTTCTGGCAATCTTGTGCTATCTTGATGTTTCTTTCTATTTTTTTAACAATTCTTTCCATCTCTTGTAAAGCATATGGTCCCAACTGTAGTTTATCTTCTCGTTGTGTAGCTCCACTTCTCGAAAGGAGTATGACACTTTTCCATACGTTCTTTCACCACTCATCTTTACAGAGGATTGCAGTCAAGAGGATAGGAAAATTCACCAGCTAAAATGCAAATACTCTTCTGGGGCCTAAGATTACATTTTTCTACAATTCCAGGACTAACAAATCCTAAAGAAGCACTCCTGATCAATCAAAAACAAAGAATAGTAGGTCAAAAATCTTACCCTCCATTTCCACCATGGTTGTTTGTCATTTCGCCGATTTTCCACAATACCCGTTGGGCCTGGTATATTGCCAGGCTATTTATCACAGCTTCTCACTTCCTCCTAATCATATGAATTATGAGGGGCACCAAATATGGGGTTCTCCACAACCCCAACATTTCAAGGGTTCCTTCATTTTGACTGTCCCTTCCTTTTTACTGTCTCCATCTACTTGTTTTGAAGCCACTTGGGATTGAGCAGTTTGGCTTTCTTTGGGTTTATTAAACTTTTTCCGCTGATGATCTCTGCCAAAATTCTTTAAATATGTTGGTTTTTGTCTTTTCCCCTTAAACTCACCCTTGTTTAACCAGCTTTTTCCTTGCTCAGCCTTTCCTTTAAACTGCTGATAACATAATCTCGCTTTTCTAACAGCTTCGTCCATTGTCTTTGGATTGTCAAACTCAATTTTCTCTTTGTATACAGTAGGCAAACAATTCAGAAATCTTTTTACTTTGGCCTTTTCTTCCCTAATGTAGGGTGCATATCTCAGCATATTTGTAAACTTAGTAACAAACTCATCAATAGTGAGTTTTCCTAGTCTAAGTTCGTGGAATTCCTTTGCTTTATCATCATAATAACGCTCATTCAAATAACAATTTTTGAACTTAACCTGGAAATCTTCCCAAGTAACTGTCTTTTCATCAATGGCATGAACCATTTTCGTCTCCTCCCACCACAAGGTAGCTTTACCTTGTAGCTGGTAAATAGCTAATCTAGCCTTCAGATTGCTCTCATATTCATAAACTTGGAAATACTTAATCATGTTCAGCAACCAAGCTTCAACATCTTCCTCCTTCTCTCCATCATAGGAGGGAGGTTTGATCTTTCGGAATTCTCCCTGTAATTCCTTTTTCTATTTATATTGATGCCTAGTAGCATCATCATCATCAGACTCATCAATATTCCTCTTTCCGGAACCTTTGCCTTCTTGGCTGTTCCGGGAAGTTAGTTCTCTGATGAGCTTTTCCTGCTCCTTACTAGCTGATGACAACCTATCATTCTGGCTTTTTAGTTCAGCCAATTCTCATTGCAACCTGTGCAACATAGCCATCATCGGAGTGTTGGTATCTGGTGTACCAAACTCATCCCGCAGATCCACATAAATTTCTTCACCTTCAGCCATTTCAGCACCACTATACACACTCATAACACAGATCAGCAAGATTTAAAAAAAAAAATTCCACCATACTCATTAAAAAAAAAACACTCAGCAATAGTGAGCACAATAACAACAGCCCATTTTTATAACTTGGGCTCTGATACCATTTGTCACACCTCCCTTTCTATACCAAAAGAAGAAAACAATTTTTTTTTTTTTGTGTATTTATTCTTTCATTGGTCAAAACCCCATGCACTTTAACCAACTAACACTATATATGTTAAAACATTAATGAGAGGCCTTTATATTCTCTCAATTTCCCTATGGCTAAACCTTTTGTTAAACCCACCATACCATGACCCTCAGAACTTTATTAATTAAAATCACCCCCCATTATATGGTTCGCTTGATATTACTCAATTCCCATATATATATAATATTATATCACTTTATATATATATGTAACATAGTACATAGCCATCGCTATAATCTCGTCCTCTATGTTATACCATCTTTATAGTTTTTAATATATATATAACCTTATATACTCTTAACACTTACGATACGGATGACAGTTTCGGAATGTTATTAATTCATATGACATGGCTAAAATAATGTGAATCGCTTTTCCATATTAATGCGACCAATATTCGCACGATCTTCATGTCGCATGCCTCGATCACTGGTTAATTCATATACAGCCTGATCTACGCAGCCTCCTGGTTGTATACGGATCTACATAGCCTATTCTTTAAGGTGGAGTACTTTCCCATTTAATGAATGGGAACTGGGTTTTGGATTTCGTTACACCACTGTGATACGCAACCCGATTTCCATGTACCTTTGGCTTACACGTAGTTTATGAAATCTAATTACATATATGTTTTTAAATGTTGGCAGTCACTTTTGATCATATAATGGTTCAGGTTTGTGAGGTTTCAACTACTCGTTTGTCCTTGACGCTGGTTTACCAGAGTTATCTACGTCAATGGTTTCGATATGGCTTGTTTACCATTACTCTACGATCCCTCTCGGGATTCTTTGTGTCCTTGTTATTGATTGAGATTTCCTGCATCTCTATGACTCATTTGCACCCACCAATCACCTTACACGTGGACAACGATCAAGGCTTGAATTTTAGGGTTTGTTATTTGTTTATTATCTTCAGTTGTTCATTCTTCTGCTTCTTTCTACCATGTTGCTCCACCTTCGAATTTCATTATCCCTCTTTGGAGCATATCAGGAGTCTTACGGCTGAGGATTATGTCTATCCCACCCGTCATCCGGTAAGCGTTTATCTTGGTATGTATTGTCGGTGTGTGTTAACACATTAATCGTTTTTCACCCTGTGGGGAAGTACCATCAC
This sequence comes from Pinus albicaulis, assembly GCA_034641835.2. Classification (NCBI taxonomy): domain Eukaryota; kingdom Viridiplantae; phylum Streptophyta; class Pinopsida; order Pinales; family Pinaceae; genus Pinus; species Pinus albicaulis. The sequence goes on along the minus strand of CM076570.1, from coordinate 1,212,273,922 downwards.
AGGTTAATTTCAGTCTATGCTATTGCGTTTCTTTATAGATTTACGAATTGCAGATGGTTAGCAGGCCATGCTTGCGCAAGACCCATTGGGGTAACCCTATGTTCACAGCAAGCCCTCTTATGGAGATAGGTAATATCGTAATCGTTCAGAATAATTTTTTTTTTTCCAATCTTCAATAATTTAGTATCGGCATTTTTCGAACGAGAAATAGCTCTAGTTATACCATTGATCTGGCTTTCTTACCAGCTCCGTCATTGGTTTCCTGTAGGGAACCTGGTTAACACAGTTGGGTTAATTTCATTCGATGTTTAACAGCTGATGCACAGGCTTCACGATTCTTTATGCGGGGACTGTTCATATTTTGTAGAGGAACAAGTCCAGAATCGTTGCCAGGTTCGATTTGCTATCCTAACCCCGGTAGACTTTAATGGTATCCTTTTTCTCAAGCGAATTGACTAATCGCTCTCATAAGTTTGGTTTCAGGATTTTATCCCATTTTAATAATTAGGTATATACTTTTCCCCTTCATTGAGTTTCATGAGCTCCTTCTGCGTCCTCACATTGTTATTTCCATGTAACATTCTGCTAATGTGTATCGTTTTGTTCGTCACAGGTACTATGGCCTCTATTCAAACAAAATTTGTTTCCAGATAATCTCCTGCGTTCTCATCAATTTCGATCATATTTAAATTGCTATTCCTCTTCTTCTGTACAAGTTCTACTCAGTTTCCCCAAATCGCTTACTCGGGGTTTCGGGTTCCAGTTTTCACCTTAGTTGTGATTTGCGTAGTCGTAGAAGTTATTATTTTTCATTCTGTTCTCTCTTTCGGCTACGGCCTTCAAATGTGTATAAGGACAATTTTTAAAACATTTATTTATTTCCGAACTAATAGATCGGAACAAAATCGATGCTTATAATTAATAACTTTCCTATTATGCCATATCGAATGGCAGAGTAATTATCTACGAATTCTCCATTAGAACGTCTTTGGTATTTGAGATGCCTTGTGTGTCATGCGTTTGCAGGGTTTTTCATATAGTTTGTAGATAAGACTATGTACCATGGATAATCGACAGTGAACTCATAAAATGTCGACTATTAATTTGTTACTCTTTATACCCTACAAGGGTCGTTATTTTATATTCAGACGTGAATGGTTTTTCAACGTCGAAATATGGCTAGATGTTTTGACAATAGTGGATAGTTTTCATAGTTTTCTATTTGTGATATATATCTTTCCATTTCAGTCCACTTTATATGATTAAAGGACTATCAGTCCAGCACAGATCTATTTTCGTAATGTCGAGGTAATACCTACGTAATTAATTGTCGGTAAAATATATTGGTATCCTAAGTGGATGTGTAGGAACTCGTTTATAGAATTGTGACCTCCTTCATAGACTTCTTTTTCATTTACAATAACCACTTTGAAACTTGTTTGTTTTTATAATGATGTATACAGAACAGAATTTCTCGTTAAGATTGTTCTGAGCTCATGTTAATTACATTATAAATAAATTTTAGTACTTTTCAGTTCATTTATCTCATATGCACCACAGGGGTTTCTATCAACTAGCTGGTCTTTTCTCCTCTGTTGTGGATCTATTAAATGAACTCTGAGATTTAGTTAGAATATAGATTCGGTAAGAAAAATCAATTGTAGTCCCTGTAACAGGGCATACCTAGCTATTTAAAAATACAATATATAATATCTTATTCTACTTGTCTCAAATGAATGTGTATATTAAAATTCATTTTATACTCAAAAGTAGATTAAAGCAAATTTTGAACTTTACTATAGAGATTTTAATACTCATAGATCCTCAGATCTACTTACCAATTTAACTGAAAGTTATTAGAGGAATTCTTCTTGTAATACCATTTCATACTTGTGACATGCATACTAATATATCCGAAGTAGATTATAACTAAATTATCAGTAGAGGACAATGTATTCACAGATTTAAACCATCCTTGGGGTTTAGAATTTCTGTTGAATTCTACTCTACAGATTTTTGTTTTCTACAACCATACTGAGTTAAGAAGGTGAATGCCTTCTGGTCAACTCGGTTAAATGTAGCATTTTTAATTATCCTATATAGTCAACTTTTATATGTAGCCAATTCATACAATTAGCACAACATATCAACATCTGCAAACACATACCATGCATACAAAGAGACCAACCTCCCAACCTTAGAGTCCTTTTGTCTCCCAAAACTCACCCCCGAGCTGAGATCTTCTCCTTGAAACAGATCAACCTCTAATCTGTACAAGAGCAGCTTATTTAAGCTATTGTTCCCCAAAGCATGTTTCTAATTCTGCGTCCAGAATCTCAGGATGCTTTTCTTCCTGTTTGCCTAGGCTTCCCAATTTAGGGATTCTTTAAAGATGTTTTATGCTTTTCCTCGGCTTTTCCAGCTTTTTACCTCTTCCCAACTACTTTCCTCATCATTGGGGGTATTCAAATTTTTCCTCAAAAATCTAAATTTAAAACTTACTTTCTTTCAAGGATTTTTGAAAGATTGTGGGGAAATATTTGCCTCATCCATCCTCATGGATTTAGAAAGTGATCTCATCATCTCATTTTGGTCAATCTGCACCACATTATTTTATTCATTTCCTCATTTAAATGTTTAATTACATTCACAAAATAATTATCCTTTGGGGTCCACTCCCCCTTAGGATTAAAGTTCAAGTATCTAACTTTGAAATTCAATCACATGAATTGGGGGTGTTACATATTCCCCTTATAAATTTACTAAGAGTTAATACAAGATTTTAAGTTCGATAATATCTCTTAGCCAAATCATATTCATATAGACCACCATGTTCATATCAATACCAATAATGGGCAGAAGGAACTACCATCTCTATGAGAGAAAGAGTTGCTAAGATGTTAAGCTTAAACCAATTGATGTGTGCTTTGACCTCTACATAAATCCAAATATTTTCTATGGTAGGTGGTTTAGTAATATTGCCGAAAGGATCTGATTTGTTACAAGTTTTCCAAGATTGTGCTAAGATGCATGAACATTGAAAATGCCCAAATTTATATCTTTCATCCGTTAATGGGAAGATCAATGACCTATGCGCTTCATCAAAATGAGGGCATACAAGAGATAACAAAGGGTCTTACAAGGTCATCCTGATGTCTCTGTAAACAAGAACCTAACCTAGACCAGTTCACAATGTATTTTCTTTCAACTTACTTAGCTTCTACTCCCAGGCGAGCATTGGATTTCAGCATTCTGTCAGCGTAGGTCAACTCAAGTACTATCCATGCTCAGCTCAATCCCCCACCACTGAAATACCAACGGACCTTGTTGACCATATGTGCATCAATGCACCTATTTTCTATACAGTGAATTGTTGGATCCTTGCAATTGAGGATGATTTGCCCATGTTGGTTTAGAATTTTCTACAAATAGAAGATTTTAAAGAAAAAAGCTCTTTTGTCATGGCCACGAACCTTAAATTTGATGTTTGATCATTTCTAGCCTTAGAATACAAATTGCAGGATGATTCACCTAGGTTTCCTAGTGTTTTTCTGCTAGAGTAATAGATTTCGGAGAAGCAAAATCAAGACCACCATGTGGCATGTAGTTTTTAGCCGTTATTTTTAATAATAAATGGGTGATTCTCGAAAGTTGATTAAAGAAATTATATTGAAGCAATGCTTCCCAAGTTTAAAAGGTAGAAAATGAGTTTGATTTTGGTAGGAAAGAATTTTCTATTCTTTTGCAACACTTATTTAGTAAGATGAAATGTAGTTCATGAGAGTTCAAGGAAGAAATTAGATCCATGTTTTGGTTTAAATTCCTCTCTATGTGTTTACCTAATTCCTGGTGGTTTTCAAGGCAGTCATTAATTCTTGATAGTCATTGCTTCAATTTGTATATTTATAGAATACCTTTTCAAAGGTACCAAATTCCCATAACAGAGGAATGCTAGTTACATATTTTACCTATGTACCTGAACTTAGTTTCTAGCTTGTTGATTGCATGGTCATGACTCAACTGTAATATTTTTTTGATGTGTCAACATTATCTAAATGGGTGCGAAAGGAGAAACTAATTTCCCATGAGTCTTTATTTTCTCATAAATCAATTAAAGAGGGCATGACATGAGTTTAACTCAATTTGTTTTGACATGGTTTAAGCATGTTGCATATTTATTTCATCATTTAATTAATGTGAAAGAGTAAGCTAAAAGTTCGGTAATATTTTTAAAATTGATTTATGGGCATGTTTAAACCATGCTATCAAAATGGATGAGATTGTATTTATTACTCTTCTCTTAGAAATTTCCAAAATTAGAATTAAATGAAGTTAGATATTTTTCGATTCTTCACTTGCAATGAAATTTTTTCTTCTTACAAATCTCTCTTATTCGAGCATCTTGATTGGACAAAGTGCGTCATGTACAAGTATAATTTGCTAATATATAGGCAGGCCTACAACAAAAACTTAGATGGTAACTAGCAATAGCATATAACAGTAGTGGCCAATATGTGATTTGTGAAAGCTCATATATTAATTGTCCTCAAGTTAAAGCTCCTTACCGATGAATTTTATTGTTATTGTCACCAGGATCTTCAGGATTTCCTTCACGGGATTTCCAACTTTCCTTTCTTGGGTAATAACTTGTCAATTGCATGGTTGTGATGGATATGTAATATTTATTTTGGTGTGACAACATCACCTAAATGGGTGCAAAAGGAGAAGCTAATTTATCTTGAGTTTGTATTTTCTCAGAAAGACATTAAAGAGGAAAAGGCATGAGAGTAGCTCCTATTGTTTTGAAATAGTTCTAAGCATGTTGCATATTTATTTTATCATTTAATTGATATAAATGAGTAAACTATATGTCGGGTAGTAATTTTAAAAGTGATTTATGGACATGTTGTCAATGAAAGGTGTCATTAGACATTAAAGGATGCCAGTAGAATGGATGAGGCTGTATTTATTACTAATATCTTATAAAATGCCAAAATTATAATTAAATGAAGTTAGAGATTAGTGGATACTCAACTTGCAGTGATTTGTTTTTCTTTTTACAGATCTCCCTTGTTGGAACATCTACATTGGAAAAAGTACTTAGTGTGCCAGTATAATTTGCTAATATAAAGGTAGGTCTACCACAAAAGAATTATTAGTAACTCACAATATAATATAATAGTAGTGGCCAATATCTTATTTTTCAATGGTTAAATATTTCTTTTCCTCAAGTTAAAGCTCCTTACCAATGAATTTTATTGTTATATTCACCACGACCTTAAGGATTTCTTTATGAAAATGTAAAAGTTTGTGGTTCCGAGTATTAGTGCCCTAATTGCATGGTATAGAATGTAGGAGTTCAATGTTATTTTGAATGTTGAGATGGGTCAATATAACTAATTTAAAGATTGGTGCCTCGTGGGTGGAGATCACGTCTATCCTTAGGCTCTAAGAATCTTTTGGGAGCTAAAACAATGAAGGTTTCCTTATTGTTGGCAGAAACAATAGAGTTGAAACACCTCCATCAATAAACCCATCAAATGTGATTGAAATACACTTCAGACTAGAACTTAGTGGCATGACATGAAATCCTCGAGCTCAACTTCGCTTGTTTACATATGAAATTCATAGCCAAACAAGGGAGGTATTTTTCAAGTGCTCACTATCTGATTTTGAAATGAATACTATGTTTAGGACAATGAGAAAAATGAACCATAATATGCCAACATTACCTTTGTCGTTTGTTGATTGTGTTGTGTTATTGAATCCTCATGCTTCTTTTTCTCAAAGTGTGAGCTCATAACCTTACCATAGACACGAGTTGAGCATTAGTTCTTCTTATAGCCAATTCTTTCTCTATAATCCTGGATCATTTTCAACGATCTCAGATTTCAACGTGGACAATATTATTAGTTTGCAAGATTTACAGAATGTTATAATTTCCAATGGCAAGATCTGATGCCATGTTCTGAATGCAATCAGATGGAAGAAATGTGTTTCCCCGCAACACAAAATCTTCAAAATAAAATGCATAATTTAAACAGTCATTCAGAGGCAGTGGAAAAATACATAGGAGAGGAATGAATTTTTTGTTTCTATTCAACTTTGTCTCTAATGAAAAATTACATAGCTTATATCAAATGGCCAAAGCATAAAAACCTAATCTAATCAATTAAATTCAATGTTGTGAACCGACGTTCAACAACATTCATCATTGGTTGTCAAAAGGTCTGTTTCTGCATTCAATCGACACGAAAGCTGTATTCTCCTTTACACATGAAAACATGAAAAGACGTGTTCAAAAACACAAAAGGGAGGATCTCAAATATTATGCAATATGGTCCTAGTCCACTTCGCATCCGCGCTGATTGGTGAAAATAACTTTTAGCTCTCGCGCTATTCCTTAAACTTTGTGAACTGCGATGTGCGATATGATGTGGCAAGTATTGCATCGCATACAATATAACTTAACTTGCAAGTGCTCAAATGGTAAACTTAAATATTGGCGAATGTTATATGCGATAGTGATATGACATCGCGAAACATATAACATACGCTGTGGCGGTTCGAGGAAAACTTAAATGTTAGTGATTGCATTATGTGATAGCGATATTGCATTGCAAATCAAATAACATAACACGTCACTGTGGAAAAGGTAAGTGGTAAGTGTTATGCAGTGCAGTGAATGTGAGCAGTAAAAAACGGTTAGTTCCATGAACAAAAATACAAAGGATTTGAACGAAAAATAAAAGGTTTGGAGCATCTTGGAAATGCGGTTGATATATGGTATGTCCCAGTAGATGTCGCATCAGTAGTGGAATAATTTAAATGGAGAAAGCTTAAGGTTAAAAAAAAAGGATTGCGATTGTGAAATGCAGTGTAGGAAAAAGCAAAAAGGTAAGTCAAAGTGGCAGTTCAGAAATAAACGCAGAGTTAAGGCTCGAGTACTCTGTTTTGATATTTGCGTGAATTGCGTGAAGACGCCTCCAGCTTCTTGGATCTATTGTTGTCCTTCTCTGTTGCAAAATTGATGGAGTTGTTGGTTGTTGCCGCTTCTCATTCATGGCAGTGGTTGGGATTTAAAATTCCAACACTCACCCTTAATCACAATTGCCGCCATCAGTCATTTCTAGACATTTTCTAAGATACTCAAAACTCTTTTGTGCTAATGGCTTTGTGAGAATATCAACAAACTGTTCCTTTGTCCTTCAGTGTTGCAAAACAATCTCACCATTGTTAACTAGCTCTCTTATAAAATGATATTTTGGATCAATATGCTTTCCTCTCTTATGGAAAACATCATTTTTCGATAATGCTATTCATGAGCTATTATCACAATAAATTGTGGTTCCCTTTTCTTGCTTATGGCATCAATCTCTCAACATCCTTCTCATCCATATTGCTTGGCATGATGTTGATGTTGTTGCCACATAATCTGCCTTTGTTTTTTATAAAGCAACTATTGGTTGCTTCTTGGAAGCCCATGAAATGGCTCCCAATCCCAAAGGAAACATATACCTAGATGTTCTCTTTCTATCATTTACACTTCCAGCCCAATCACTATCAGTGTATCCAGTCAACTTAAAATTATCAGTTGAGGAGTATAGAACACCATACTCCTTCGTTCCATTCACATACCTTAAAATTATGTTACTTGCTTGCCAATGTGTCTCTTTTGGTGTTTTCATGAATCTGGAAATTAAACTTAAAACATACATAATATTAGGCCTAGTTGCATTCAAATACATGAGGCTGCCAACTATGCTCTTATACAATGTCGGATCGACATTCTTGCTACAATATTCTTTGCTTAACTTTAACCCCATGACAGTTTGAGTTATTTTTGCTTTTTTGTGCTACATGTTAAAACTCTTCAAAACCTCTGTAACATACTTTTCTTGGGAAACAAAAATTCCCTTTTCATTTTTCTTTACTTCTATGATTAAGAAGTATCTGAATAGACCCAAATTAGTCATTTCAAATTCACTCTTCATGAATTATTTAAAATCAACAATGAGAGAAACTTCATTTCCTGTGAAAATTAAATCATCTACATATAAAACAATGATATTGATCTTACCATCATTTTCTTTCATGTAGAGTGTGGGTTCACAATCATATTTTTCAAATCCATTTTCTGTCAGGTAAGCATCTATCCTATTGTACCATGCTCTTGGTGCTTGCTTCAGCCCATAAAGAGCCTTCTTCAACTTGCACAAATTTTTTCTCTTAGCCTTCAATCTCATAGCCTGAAGGTTGTTTAACATATACCTCCTCTTTCAACACTCCATTCAGGAATGATGATTTCATATCCATTTGGTAGACTTTCCACTTTTGTTGTGTTCCTATGGACAACACTATTCTTACTGTTCCCATCCTTGCAACTGGTGCAAAGGTTTCTTCATAATATCTTACTTGTTACTGCTTATATACTTTCACAATAAGTCTTTCTTTGTGCCATTATATCTTTCCTTCATCATTGCTCTTGGTATTATAGACCCATTTTACTCCAATGACTCTTTTACCTTGTGGGGGATCCACTAACTACCGTGTATCATTATTTTCTATTGCATAAATATCTTCATTCATTGCTTCAATACATTTTTCTTATTTTACAACATCTTCAAAATGAATTTGGTCATCAACATGACAAAACAAAGAAAATAAAGAGTTCATACCATTATTATTATCAGTGTCTTACTAATAAATTAGACTCAAATTTCTAAATCTTGGTCCTATTGGTGTGCTTGGAGTTCCACTTGAACTCGAAGGAGTTTCTGATCGCTGTGGTGTGGTTGGAGAAACACTTCCTTGATTTCTCAAGGCCATTCTGTTTCGTGCTTGTGGTGTGTTTTTCTGTGATTGTGTAGGTGGAGGAACTACCGTGGAGGAATTATTTTCTACAATCGATTCCTCTCTCTCTTCATGAGACACACATGTCTTCACATTTACTATTTTCTCTAAGCTTCCATACCAAGCTTCTTCTTCAATAAATTGCACATCTCTGCTAATTATAACTTTCTTGGTGGATGGATTATAAAGTGTGTATGCCTTGGACTCATCACTGTATCCAACAAAGATATACTTCTCCCCCTTGATGTCCAACTTCTTCCTTAGTTTATCTAGGACACGTGTATATGCCACACATCCAATTACTTTCATGTGAGTGACAAACTACTTTTTTCCACTCCATGATTCTTCTAGAACTCTATTCATAAAATCTTTGGTTGGGCGTCTATTCAAAATATATGCTACACAATTTATAGCTTAAACCCAATACTCATTTGGAAAATGTTTTTCCTTCAACATACTTCTAAATCATGTCCACTTGCATCCTATTCTTCCTTTCTACAACATAGTTTTGCTGTGGTGTGTACCTTGTGGTAAACTTCTTGTGTATTCCATTTTCCCTACATAAAGATAGGAAATATTTGGAGATATATTCTCCACATCTATCAGTTCTCAGCACTTTGATGCAGTGCCCGCTTTGCTTCTCAATAAGAGCTTTGAAGTGGTAGAATTGATCAAACACTTCACTCTTATGTTTCAATAAGTAAACCCATGTCTTCCTTGTATAATCATCAATAAATGTTAAAACATAATGGCTGCCAGCTAAATATGGCATTTGCATGGGTCCACACAAATCTAAGTGAAAAATATCTAAGGGTGTCATTTCCCTTATACTCTTTCCTATTGGAAATGATTCTCTGTATTGTTTGCCCAAGATGCAGCCTTCACATAGGTTTTCTGGTTTCTCAATGAGTGGTAATAATTTTCCCATCCCTTTATTATGCAAGAGGTTCAAACCTCAAAAATTGAGATGTCCAAATCTCAAGTGTCATAACCAATTTTCGTCTTTCACTTCTTCTTGAAAGACCTCTTTTGTGACTTCTGCTACCACATCTCCTTCCTTAAATTTTGTTTTGAGCTTGAGAGGAAACATCCAATTCTTTTTCATGTGCACTTCTGCAATGACCTTCTTACTTGGAGGTGTGTCCATGATAGTAGACACATCATTCCTAAAAAACACATTGTAGCCCTTGTTCACGAGCTATTCAATGCTTAGAACATTTCAAACCAGGTACATAATATACATATGACACAAAATTATTTTCTCCCTTCCTTGTCAATATCTTGACTCTTCCTTTTCCCATGACAGAGACTTTGCTTTCAGTCCCCGTTGTCACTTCAGATTTCACATTTCCAACCTAGTTGGTAAACATTGCTATGTTTCCAATCATGTAGTTACTACAACCTAACACTAAGAACTATACATCTTCATGTTTTTCTTGTGCTACACTACATGTTAAAATCACAATACTCTGGTTCTTATCTTCTTTTCCAAAATTTGCATTTTTCCTATTATTCATGCCATTTTGTTTATTTATACATTCATTAGCATAATGGCCATACATTTTACAATAATGACATTGGACTTGGGATTTATCATACCTCTGTCCTTGTGCTTGGTGTTAGCTTTAGACTTCACTTTGATTCTGGTTGTTGTCCCTTCCACTTGTGCTTGCAGGGCTATTTCTTCCACCTCGTTGTGGGCCTCTTCCTCTTCCTTGGTAGTTTGATCTTCCTCTACATCTATGTCTTCCTTGTGGGCCAAAATACATCTATGTCCTCAAAGCATGCTTCAATGAGGAGTTTACTATTCTATTCAGTTTGTGTTCATGAGACATCAAGGATGCACAAATCTCATCCACTGAAACTTGTGAGAGATCCTTTGTCTCTTCTATGGCCACTACTATGGCATCAAATCTTGAGGGTAGACTTCTCAAGATTTCCTCCACTATTATTCTTTCCTCAAGTGTCTCTCCATGAGACCTTATCTGGGTGACCAACCCAATCACATGTGTGAAGGATGAGTCTATGTTATCAGACTCTTTCATTCAGAGAGTTTCAAAGTCTCTCCTCAGCAATTGTAACTTTTGTTGTTTTCACTTTCTCCATGGCTTTATAGGTTGTATTGAGAATATACCATGCCTCCTTAGACTTTGTTTCTGCTACAATCCCTGGGAATATACTCTCATGTACTGCTTAATAGATATAGAAGAGGGCTTCGGAGTCCTTCTTCCTATTATCTCTCAAAAAGTCTCTTTTTGTTGATGTTAAAGAAGCCAACGCTGCTACATCTGCTGATTATTGGAAAGCTTGTTCCACCAATGTCCATATTTCTTGTGAAGAAAACAGGGCTCTCATCGTAATGGCCCAATAGTCATAGTTCTTCCCATTAAACTGTGGTAGTTGGGGATTTGTCAGGTTTGTGCCCGCTACTACCATTCTAACCATGTAAACAAACAATCAACCTATGTCAAACAGAAACTTTCTCATTGCCAGAGAAATCCACTTCAACTAATCTTACAGCTTCTACAAAAAAGAGAGTGATCTCGTGCTTCTTTGACTGAGAGCCTAGACCAGCTCTTATACCATGTTAAAATTTCCAATGGCAAGCTCTGATACCATGTTTAAATTTTTAAATCCAATCAAAAAGAGGAAATATGTTTCCACACAACATAGAGACTTCAAAATAAAATGTGTAATTTAAACATTCATTCATAGCCAGTGGAAAGATACACAGGATAGGAATGAACTTTCTGTTTCTATTCAACTCTATCTCTAATGAAAAATTACATATCTTATATCAAATTGTTGAAGCCTTAAAACCTAATCTAATCAATGCAATTCAATGCTATGAATGGAAATTCAACAACATTCGTCATTGGCCGTCAAAAGGACCATTTTTGCATTCAATTAGCACGCAGGCCATATTATGCTTTACACAGGAAAACACGCAAAGACGCATTCAAAACACACAAAAGGGTGGATCTCAAATCTTATGCAATATGGTCCTGGTCCGCTTTGTGACTGCGTTGATCGGCGAAAATAACTCTTAGCTCTCACGCTATTCTTTAAACTTTGCAAACTGCGATGTGTGATGTGAAGTGGCACATATCATATCACATAAAATATAACTTAACTTGCAGGCACTCAAACGGTAAACTTATATCTTGGTGAATGCAATATGCAATAGTGATATCGCATCGCAAAACATATAACATACACTGCAGCGGTTTGGTGGAAACTTAAATGTTACCGATTTTGATATGAGATAGTGATATCGCATCACAAATAAAATAACATAACATGCGGTTGCAGAAAAAGGTAAGTGGTAAGTGTTGCGCAGTGCGGTGAGCGTGAGCGGTAAACAACGGTAAGTATTGTGAACAAAAATAAAAAGGATTTGAAAGAAAAATAAAAGGTTTGGAGTGTCATGCCAATGTGGTTGATATATGGTAGGTCCCACTAGATGTTGCATCGATGGTGGAATAAGTTAAATGGTGAAATATTAAGGTTAAAACAAAAGGATTTCGATTGAAAAATGCATTGCGGGAAAAAAAAGGTAAGTCAAAGCGGTGGTTCAGAAATAAACACAGAGTTAAGGCTCAAGTACTCTATTTTGAATTTTGCGTGGATTGTGTGAAGATGCCTCCAGCTATTTAGATCTACTGTTGTCCTTCTCTACTGAAAAATTGAGGGAGTTGTGGGCTTCTGCCACTTCTCATTCATGGCAGTGGTTGGGAGTTAAAATTCCAGCACAGAATGATACTACTCTTGAGAAGCCTACATCATATCATAATTTTTCAAATAATCGTGATTTCATTCTACCAAAATCAGAATCCCCAGATTCTCATAGTGTGGAAATATATAATGCTAAAATGGATGAAAACCAAGAAGAGATTCGATGCAAGTTGCAGGAAGTTGGAGAGAGAGATACTCAGTGATAATTATGAAGTTTTCATTGTGAGTGCCATCAACCCTAAGCAAAGAACTCACATTGATCATGAGTGGGTTGATGTCGTACAAACTATTCTACTACAGGAATTTATTCTTTATTTAACCATTTCAGGTGAATCACAGGGTTACCATAACAAAAACAAGGAAAATCCAATAAGTCAAGCTAGTAAATCTCAGCTAGAAGATTAGGAGCATTCATTTTCATCATAGAGTACTAGCTCAACATCAAATCCTCGACCTCAAATTTTCTTGTTTACATATGAAATTCATAGAAAAATAAGGGAACTATTGTCCAAATGTTCACTATCTAATTTCGAAAGGCAGACTCTATTTAGGACAATGAGACAAAGGAACCACAATACACCAATATTACCATTGTCATATGTTGATTCTATTGTGTTATTTAACCCTTCAACTTCTCTTTTTCAGAGTGTGAGATCATATCCCTACAATAGACAATAACTAAGCATCAGTCCTTCTTATAGCCAAGGCTCTCTCTGTAATCCTATATCATTTTCAACTATCTTGGACTTCAATGTGGACAAGATTATTGGCTTTCCATCTTTACAAAATACTACTTCTCTTAAGAGTTTGATTCCTAATCTAAGGAGTACCCATGTTGCATACTTTTGATGGAAATTTCTATATGAGAAATCATAAATACTTGAAAATCATGATTGAAATCATGTTTACCATGTATTTATCAACTTTCATGTAGTAGGTTCCATTAAAAGTATGCAACATCGATGGATCTGCTACCTTATTCTAGATCATTACCACTCAATTCATCTGCTACCTTATTCTCCTTCCATTTTACATGCTTAATATCAAACTGAAATTCACATAACAAGGCCATCCACAAATTTTCTATGGCATCCAAATGTGTTTGGTTGAAAATACATTTCAATATAATAGGATTAGTAACAAGAGTAAACATCTTTCCTAATAGATAATGCCTACACATCTCTAGTGCATGTATAAGTGCAACTAACTCAAAATTAGAACATGGTTTTTCTCATGGTCTTTTAACTTTCTTGATTCTTATGTAATTACATAATTTTATTGTATTAATACTCCACCCAACCATTTAAGACATCAAATTATGCAAATGATGAACTATTTACTAGGATAAAAAAATTTCAATATTGGTGCTACTATTAATAAATGCTTTATCCTATTAAAAATCTCTTCACACTTTTGTGTCCAATTAAACTTCACTCCTTTTTTACGTAGTGAAGTGATGGGGTAAGCCAGTCTTGAGAATCCTTTAATAAACCTTTCGTAATACCTAGTGATACCCATAAACGACTAAATATCTACCACATCCTTAGGTAATGCCTTGCTTAAAATTTCCTTTACGTTTTTAGGATCAACTGAAATACCTTTGAGATCATATCTCCCATGTATTAGAATTTTCTCTCATGAAATTTAAATTTGCTGAAATATTTGTATATCTAGTTTTCCCTAAGAATTTTTGGAACTATCCTCAAGTGAGCTTCATTTCATTCTTTATTTTTTGAATATATCAAAATATCATCAATGAAAATTAGATAAAATATTTCTACATACTTTTTAAACACACTACATGCAAAAGGAACATAAATTTATTAGGAATATTTTTTATGCCAGATGGTAATACAACAAATTCATAGTGCCCATATACAATTCTAAATGTATTCTTTTGCATGTCTTTGTATTTGGTTCATAATTTATTATAACTAGACTAAATTTATATTTTTAAATATTGTTTCCCCTTTAACTTGATAAAAAAAATAGGGGATATTTATTTTAAATAGTTAATTTGTTTAGTTGTCTATAGTCTCTAAATATCCTAAAGGTCACCTCATTCTTTCTAAAAAACAACATTGGGGCTCCATAAGGGGAAACACTTGATATGATGTACCCTTTTTCTATTATATCTTCAATTTCATTTTTAGGTCCATGAGTTCCGCACACTCATTATGTACAATTTATTGGACATAGGTGTGGATTCCAACACCAATTCAATTGTAAATCTATGTCCATTTTTGGAGGTTGTCCTAGAATCTAATATAGAATATGTATTTAATTATATGATCATATAAAGGTCATATATAGTTATTATTTTTGTTTTCTATACAATTTTTTTCTATTTCTACATCAAATACTTTTCAACCTTTCTCTGTGCATCATTTGAGTTGTAAGGCTTAAATTTTCCTAATTGATGTAGTCCTATGTATTACTCTTATGAGTTTTACATTTCCCTCTTAAGTGGGGCATGAAAAAATTTTCTCTAGATAGTCAATTATGAACTTATGTTTCTCCAAACAGTGCATTTGTACCAAAAAATCATAGGAACCTAGAGGAAATATATTCATATTCAATTACCTTAAACTGCCATTTAATTTAAAAAATACCTTTTAACCTAATTGATCACTTTTCATTTAATAACAGTGGCCAATTGAGCAAACATAAATTCAGAAAATTTTCCTATAGTTAACATGCATATGTTGATGAATTATGGATTAACATAACTAAGGCTGACTCTTAGATCTACTAAAATAGACACGGGATGTTCTAGCATCATACCATCAATATCAACCATTTTTAATTGGTGTTCTTCTTAATGATCTTCTAAGACAATATTGATCCTTGGTATATTCCTAGAAACATCGTTCATTGTAGATTCATCCTATACTTCTTGCAAGGCTTGGACTGATTTGGTTTTTTATGCGTCATTTCTAAGAAAATGTGTACATTTTATAGCCCATTTATGATAGATGATCTTAAGATACATAGTGGGAAACTAGGTCTATTTACCAAATCTTCACTGAATAACCATTCCAAAATTTAAACATCATCAAAAATAAATTTCCACGAAAGAGATAACATCAAAATCAACTCAATAATCTAAAAATAAACATGATTCTACACCTAAAGGATACGTAAAAACTAGGAATCATAAGAACTCACATGTGCTAGGTCTAAAGAATTTTACGCTTGAGGTGCTGAAGATTCCATGCAAGAGATGTTCCTCTCAATCTTGGAAAACCAACTATCCATTTTTCCCATTTAAAATCTCAAATTACATTGTTCCCTCTTTACATTGTCAAGGATGGAAAATATGTTATACTGATTAGCCTGCCTCCTCATAAGGGTCCTCATAATTAGGTATTTTATTTTATAGTACAGGAAAAGGGCTTAATTATATTTATTTATT
This sequence comes from Pinus albicaulis, assembly GCA_034641835.2. Classification (NCBI taxonomy): domain Eukaryota; kingdom Viridiplantae; phylum Streptophyta; class Pinopsida; order Pinales; family Pinaceae; genus Pinus; species Pinus albicaulis. Next base: position 1,212,257,919 of record CM076570.1, on the reverse strand, counting down.
ATACCCCTAATGTGACTGGGGAGAGACACTAATTTTCCACTAGTTCTGAGTGTGACATGGAATTCCTATCTCAATTTTGAATCTCCTCCATACGTTGGAATTCATTCTGAGCTTAAACCAAAGAATTTTTATTTTTATTTTTTCAAGAAATCTCGAGCATGACAATAATACATTATACACTCTTTTAGGCCACATCCTCCCCCACCCCCCCAACTGTAACAATGCATAAAATGTTTTGAATAGTTATGCTTTTTCCATTTTTTCCACCAACCACCCACCATTGTTATCATTGTCGATGGATTGATGCTTCCTCCCCAAGACCAACGAGAAATCTTGAGCACTGACATTGCTCAATTCATTCTTCATAACCTGAGGGCGCTTAATGGAAGCAATATGTGTTTTGCAACCAAGTTTTCTAACACAACCAATGGTGGTATTTTCAACCTACAATGAAGTTCCTTCCCTCTCATAGACCACATACCCATAATCCATGACTAGATAAATGGGTTTAATGTATTCAAATCACATAATTTGAAAGGTATTAAACTAGATCCAATAGCTTAAAAAAAAATACTCACCGAAATATTAGACACAAAGTAAAAGTCTTGTACATCAAGGTACCTACAGATCTTCAAATATTGAACCACCCATAAATAAAAAATCCCCACTAGATAGATCATAAATGATTTTTTTTTCATGGGGTTTCCATGATGACACATTCAATTATAGGTGCCACAGGGAACTAGAATGATCCAAATGGATCAAAAAAGGTCAAAAATTCAAAGTCATTGGATTGGGGTGAAACCCATGTGATTGCATGGATCTAAAGAAAGTGAACCCAATGCAACTTGAATGAAAAAATATGACTCTGTATGTTGAATTTTTTCAAAGTCACACTTACTGTCAACACTAATAAAAAAGTCAGAGTCAAATTGGTCAAAAATTCAACACTCACGGTTCTACTAGGTAATGTTCATGATAGAGGTTCCATGACCATGGTTCTAGTGCCATATGGACCATTGAAATTATGGCAAGTGGTAGCTTGTGATTTTGGCAGAGGTTCCAATGATAATGCGATATGTGGCCCTATTACAGGGTGACAAGTGGCCTCGTACGATTGGTTTTAAGAAAAATTGTACGACCGACCAAACTCTAAGGGATTTGATCCCAAGACCTGCACTCTACAAACTCTACAACTTACCATTAGGCTATGATTTTTTCTTATTTAATATACTCTGCCAATTATATTTGAAGTGGATACAATTTTATTTGGCATATAAAAGGGTAGAGCCTGCGACTGTTGGCGGCTCTGCCATATTCACCGACACTCCAACTATTATCCATATCTCTACCAAAATATACATTAAGTCAACCATGGAGGGATTGACCACTGAAAATGTGCATTGAACGATGGGCATAGGAGGATACAAGTGGTAGGGCATGACACCACATGGATGACCCACCCACTAACAACATAGTTACCAATCAAATAGGTAACTGAACTGGTACCTACTTTTTAGAGGTAGAAAAAAAAAACCCAATTTTTAAAAGCGGTGATGCAAAATCACCCTTTTGTTTTAGAGCATGTTTTTGGCACTTTAATTTTTATTTTTTTATTTTTTTATGTGGTGATTTTCATGTCAATTTTGAATAGTGGTGGTGCAGAATCACCCGCCTTTTTTTAGAGGGTTGATTTTGACACTATATATTTTCTAATGCCTTCTTATTCCCTGAGATGTTTATTTTTAAATGCATATGCGTACTTGTGTTTTTAAAATAGAAATATAATATTTTTTTTTTTAAATAAAAATTAGAAATGAAATCTTCATTTTTTCTCATAGATAATTTTTTTTAAAAAGGGTCAATATTTTAAAGTTTATCCTTTCTATATGTTTATGTATTGTTAATTAATATTTTAATGCACATCAAATAATTTTCACTAAAAAACCAGTATTTTGAACCATATGAAAAAAAAATACACATTTTCAATATAAATACAATGAAAAAAAGACACTTTTAGAGACTTTTTGTTAAAAGGTACATGTTAAATAAATTAATTCGTAATGTCCCTGAGCTTCCACATACGCCAATTTTTTTTTTTTTTGTTCTTCTTGGAGGTTATCTCTTTAAGACTAAGCTGTTAATTCACTTATTACACTCCCTTTTACTAAACATAGTTTATATGTTTAAATCTATTCTCCATATATACAATTCCATAGTGTAAAACATATAAAAGTTTGCTTATAGCTCTCCTTGTTATATTCATCGTTGTAATTTATATCATTAAATTTTTCCCTCTCTTTCCTATATATATATGTATATAACTATTCCCCACACATATATATATAAAAATTACCATATAACCATAGTATAACTCTCATGTAACATCCCTCAATTATGTCTATACACATACAATCCCCCACCTATATAACATCCACCATGTATATGATGATCTTTAGTCGATTGGGGTGATCGTTTGATTTAACTCAATTATTAAGGTTTCATTTCTGTGGTTGTATTCTTAGCAACATGGTGCTTAAGCAACTAATTATATCCTATTGCTCTGTGCAAAGGAATTGTACATACCTTACCATAGCGTAGGCTATACAACTTTACCATTCTCTCACTTGAGTGATCTGGAGTATATCTCCAATACGTTTTCGTATTTGAATTTAATGGTTGCGTATTACCTATCTTGAGACATTTATCTCGACTACACCTCCATTCTACCATATTGCTAGTCGTACGTTTGTATTTAACTGGTGGATTGCTTCGTATCCTCGACCTCTGAACTAAAAGATATTTTATGGCGCTAATTGATTATGGTTCTGAATACGTAATAAAATTCTTTTGGTATTTGTATGTTGGCTTTTATTGCATTTCTACCGACATCCCGTCGCCGAGAACATTTTCGATCCAGGTGAGGTTCAATCGATTGGTGCCATGTGTATGGCTAGATTTCATTAGGGTTTAAAGTTCATGCTTTCTATAATAGTTGAACAAAAACCCTTGTTCGCTTCTCCACTCGGATTTATGTTTCTCAACTTATCTCCCTTGGTGTCTCTGCTCGATTTCTAAAATGCAATGGTGCAAAACGTCTGCGTCGTAGCTAACACGCAGAGGTAACTTTCGTTTCTCAACATTTTATTCTTCAGCTTATGAAATTTTTCTATGTAATTGGTCGCTATGATTTCGTTTTCCCATTGTCAGATTTAAGCACTACCATGACCTCTCTCCTTGTTATTAATTTGTATAACGAAAGTCTGAAGGGCTTTGTATCTCTGGTATGCGTTACGCGCGGGTTTGTATCTATCGTTTGCGTCCAAGTGATTTAACCTTTTTACAGGCTCTATTGCATCGTTATATCCCTTTTATAATTGTTTTGTTTCCTATTCTATATCTGGCCCTTCCATACTTTAAATTTTTTTTTTTTCCGTTTCTTAGAATCAATGTGAGGCGAGGGTTATCGCCCTCCTTAGCCTTCCATTTCCCACTGGTTTCTGTGATAATTAAGATGTTACTCATAACCCTTTTCAGAAGCTAGTACGATTTTTGTGTTCAGGTTATAGAAAATTCGCATTTCACTATTTTTTTTCCCAACAAATAAATACGTTCAACTATGTGATTTTTCTCCTATATGCTTTTAACTCAGATCGATACCTTCGAACGATACCTTCGAAGTCCTTTACGGACCAGGTACAAATTATGTTAAACTCAGAATCCTTCCCTTAGATAAGATTTCCCTTTGGTTCTTCTTTGCTTATTTGTTTACTTATGTACTTAACTGTCACCATTGCTAACGTCATGCATTTACAGGTACGAATGTGTTACCAGCCTCATCAGCATATTTTCTGAGAGCTCGTTGTATGTTTCGTTGAAGAATTTATAATACCTTTCCTTTTGATACAGGTCGATATTCACAAGAACTTCAGCTTGTCTGGACTCATTGCCTCTGCAACTACTTATTTAATATTTGACTTGTATTAGTCCATGGATAAATTATTGAATCCCTTGAGATTTGTATCTAGGTTGCTGTACTTTTAATTTGTATTAGCAAAGGACTTTATATACATTGACTGGGGTTTAATTCGCCCATGTCGGGAAAATATAAAATTTCTTCATACTGTTTTATTTTACTACTGATAATTTCTCATACACCCTAACTTCCTCTTTGAACCTATTGTATACGGAAATTAAATTTCAATGGTTCGTGGTCTTTCCTTGTGACCAAGGATATCTTGTATTTTATATACTGTCCCATACTAGTTTATTTGGCATCTTTTATTTTATTTCTGTTAATTCCACATAGTATTAGAGTCAAGCAATATTCTTCTCGTTTCTATAGGTTTTCTAGATATTCAGAAATGATATATAATTCTATATAATAAGTGAGAACTCTCTCTCTCTTTTAGTACTTGAAATCCATAACACAGAAATATACTTTCCAGTAACATGATGTCTTTTACATATAAGATTTTTAATTTCTCCATAACCATTTTCTGAACTATTTAGTTCATTCCTTCTGGTACTGGTATTACTCCAGATCTTTAGAGTCCCATTATGGAAATGAGTTAATGTATTTTTTGTAACCCTCTCGTTAGACTCTTTATTTAAATTTTAATGGCTAGAATTTTGGGTAACTAAAATTTTAAGTTGATCAGTACTGTAACCACCTATGCATTACACTTTCAGTATAGATAACTATGCAAGGTGTTAAATATATCTCTGTGTTTAGAGTCTGAATGAATTACATTCAGTGACTAAATTTATAGGTGTACCTGCAACATTCTCAAATTGTTGTAACTGTATTGAATTTAGTGTATTGTAACTAGCAATCCATGGCATTTTTCCAATTATCAACTATGTGTGATCTACTTATTTATTTCACTGCTTATTTTTAGTAACTATATTTGATATCTAGTTTCTTTCCTCTATGATGAATGTAAGAGTACTAAATTTTCTTCTGCTATAGTTAGGGTTTAGTTCATGAAACAGAAGCAGATTAAATTTACACTATAACTCATCTTTGGGAAATATGTATTCTCAGAATTAGATCAGCTATGGTTTAGAGATACTGATGAATTCCTTCCCATGGATGTGATTCCTACAACTGTACAGGAATTGAAGGCAAGTTCTGCTGAGATTTCTATTAAATGTATGGAATATTGTGACACACAACATACATATTTAATACTTTCACATTCCATACAACATAAAATTTATACCTACACATTATAGCAAAAAAATATAACTGAACTGTGCATACCACTTAATTATATGACCAATCCACCCAACCTTAGAATTCGTCTATCTCTAGAATTCACCCCTGAGCTGAGATCCATCCAAGAACAGGTCAACCTGTAATCTGTTCTAGAATAGCTTATTTAAGCTATTGCTCCGCCAAAGCATGTTTCTAATTCTGCGTCCAGAATATCAGGATGCTTTTTTTCCTTTTTGCCTAGGCTTCCCTATTTAGGGACTTTTAAAGATGCTTTCTGCTTTTCCCAGCTTTTTACCTCTTCCCATCTACTCTCCACATCATTGGGGAAACTAGATTTTCCTCAAAATCTAATTTGGAAATAAATTCTTTCAAGGATTTTTGAAATATTTTTGGGGAAATTAATTGCCTTTATCCATCCTCATGGATTTAGCAAGTGATCTCCTAATTCTCATTTTGGTCAATCTGCACAGAATTACTTTATTCCTTTTCTCAAAATTAAATATTTAATTACATCCATAACATACTTATCCCTTTGGGGTCCACTCCCCTTAGGATTAGAGTTCAAATGTCTAGCTTTAAAAGAAACATAAATTAGGGGTGTTACATATTCCCCCTCTGAAAGCAAACACCATCCTCGGTGTTAATATCTAATTACTAGAGTTCATTTTCTTCAAACAAAAATGGATATTTTCCCATCATTTCAGCTTCTCTTTCCCAGGTAGCTTCTTCAGCAGTGAAGTTCTTCCACTGCACCTTTACTCTTGCTACCATCTGATTCCTCAATTCAATTTCTTCCCGCTCCAATATTTGAAGCGGTTCTAGAAGGAGCTCCCCTTCTGGTTCCACCTGTACCACATTCCAATCAACTACGTGAGAAGCATCATGTAAATATATTTTTAATAATGAAACATGAAACACATCATGCACTCTAACATGGGGTGGTAAGGCCAGTTTATAAGCCACTGGTCCCACCCTTTCTAATACTTCAAAAGGACCACAATATCTAGGAGCTAGTTTTTCACAACTTCCAGCATAAAGTGTGCTCTTTTTGGGTTTAATACGCAAGAACACATGCTCTCCCACTTTGAATTCTCGATGTGTCCTTTTTTTATCTGCATAGTTTTTCTGGCGATCTTGTGCTATCTTGATGTTTCTTTGTATTTGTTTAACAACTCTTTCCATCTCTTGTAAAGAAACTGGTCCCAACATTAGCTTATCTTTAGGTTGGCTCCAACTTAAAGGAGTACGACATCTCCTTCCATAGAGTGCCTCAAACAGACTCATTTTGACAGAGGATTGATAGCAGTTATTATAGGCAAATTTAGCTAAATGCAAGTAATCTTCCCACTTTGATGGCCTATCCATCACATACATTCTCAACATATCCTCCAAAAGCTGATTCGTTCTCTCTGTCTGACCATCGGTCTGGGGGTGATAGGCAGTACTAAAATTCAACTTAGTGCCCATACCTCCAAATAGACCCCTCCAAAAAGTTGTTGTGAACTTAGCATCTCTATCTGAAACAATCACCTTTGGGACCCCATGTAATCTTACTATCTCTTTTAGAAACACATCTGCTACTTGGGCTGTCCCAAAAGTAGACTTTACAGGTATGAAGTGTGCAGCTTTTGTTAGAGTGTCTACTACTACCATCACTGAATCGTGTTGGTATTTAGTTTTGGGTAGCCCTGTTATAAAATCTATAGAAACGGTGTCCAATTTCCATTCTGCAATCGGCAAAGGATTTAAAAGACTAGCATGGTGTTGATGTTCAACTCTGACTAGTTGACATTCCGTGCATCTAGCTAAATATTCTGCTACCTCTCTTTTCATTCCTAGCCAAAACAACTTCTTTTTCAAAGCTATTAACATTTTCTGATATCCAGGATGTCCTGCATATGGCTGTTTATGATATTCATCTAGAATCTCTCTTTTCAAGGACTCTACATTTGGAATATATAATATGTTTTTGTAACAGATTAGTCCTTTCTGGTTTTGAGTGAAATCAACCATCTCCTTCTTTAGTATTTTCACTTGTATGTTTTCATAAGTTGGATCCTGGTCTGCTGTCTTTTTCACTAACTCTTATAAATCAAACTGGGCACTACTTCCAATGTTGTTTATGTTTTGACAAGCGTTTCTGCTCAAGGCATCAACAATTTTATTTTCTTTCCCTCTGATATGTTTTATGTCCATATCAAATTCACTTAGAAAAGACAGCCATTTGGCTTGTCGAGCATTCAAATCAGTTTGGGAAAAGAAATATTTAAGACTAATATGATCAGTCATCAATGTAAATTTTTTTCCAAGGAGATAGTGTCGCCACATCTTCAAGGCATGAATAACAGCAACTAACTCCAAATCATAGACACTATAGTTCTGTTCATGTGTCTTCAGTTTCCTAGACTCATATGAAATAACTGAATTTTCCTTGAAAAGGACTCCTCCCAACCCCTCTCTACAGGCATCTGTACATACAACAAATTCCTTACCAGGTTCTGCAATTTTCAAGATAGGAGCTGTAGTGAGTTTTAATTTTAATTGTTCAAAACTGTGTTGGCATTTTTTAGTCCACTCAAATTTGACACCCTTCCTTTGTAGTGAGGTTATGGGGTATGATATGGCAGAAAATCTCTCCACAAATCTGCGATAATAACCTGCAATCCCCATAAATGATCTCACTGCTGAAACGTCAGTTGGCACAGGCCATTCTTTAATATCCTTTATCTTTTCAGGGTCAATAGCCAACCCTTCTTCAGAAATAATATGTCCCAAGTATTGAATCTTGTCTTTATAAAATTCACATTTACTGAACTTGGCATATAACTGGTTTTCTTTCAGAGTTTGCAACACTATCCTCAAGTGCTCTTTGTGCTCCTCCTCACTTTTGGAATAAACCAAAATATCTTCAATAAACACCAGCACGAACTTATCCAAGTACTTATTTAGCACACTATTCATTAGGCACATAAAGGTGGCAGGGGCGTTTGTCAAACCAGAAGGTAGGACTACAAATTTGTAGTGACCATACCTGGTTCGAAAAGCTGTTTTGCTGATGTCTTCTTCTTTAATTCTGAGCTGGTGGTAACCAGTTCTTAAGTCAATCTTCAAAAACACCGAGGCTCCTCTCACTTCGTCAAAAAGATCATCAATTCTGGGTAAAGGGTATTTGTTTTTAATGGTCAACTTATTCAGTTGACGATAATCAATGCACATCCTAAAGGTTCCATCTTTCTTTTTCATGAACAGCACCAGTGCTCCCCAAGGAGACACACTCGGTCTGATATAATCTTTATCTAACAGTTATTGCAATTGCATTTTCAGCTCCATGAGTTCAGGGGGACTCATTCGATAAGGGGCTCGGGAAACAGGTGTTGCTCCCGACACCAAATCGATTGAAAAGTCAATCTCTATTTTGGGGGGAAGATGAGGGATTTCATCTGGAGAAAATTATTTAAACTCCCTCAATACTGGCAAAGCATCCAACAAATTCTCTTCGGTTTTCTGTTCTATTTCTTCCACATGTACTGCATAAAATTGATATCCTTTCCTAGCTATTATTTTTAATTGTAGCGCTGATATTTGTCTTACAGAAATGGGTTTTGGTTTTCCTTTGAGGATAAAAGGTTTCCCTTCTTCATCTACACAATGCAGGGTCTTATCCCAACAGTTCATCATGGCCTTCTTCTTTTCCAGCCAATCCATTCCTTTCAGCAATTCATATGAACCTAATGGAAAAATATTCAAATTTACTTATGTTTGAAAATCATTTAACTTAATTGCAGTTCAGGGAAATTTATGTGTTACCTTCCTCTTGGTTCTAGTGGCCAGCTGAACCAACCATGACTGCTGAAATTTTTCAGTTTTAAGATTACATTTTTCTACAATGTTTGGACTAATGTAACTCAAAGAAGCACCCGGATCAATCAGAATAGTAACAGATTGGTCAGAAATCTTACCCTCCATTTCAACCATGGTAGCTTGGTGTTCTGCTTGCCGGTTCTCCAAGGCTGCACTGATAGTGGATATATTTATTGCTATGTAATTTACTGTGGTCGCTTCTCGGTCTCTCATGATCATCTGAATGTTTCTGTGGGGACAATCCCTCAAAATATGAGGTTCTCCACAGCCCCAACATTTCAGAGGCTCCCTCATTTTAACTGTGCCTTCCTTCTTATTTCCTTCATCTAGTTGTCTGGAACCAACTTGAGACTGAGTTGTTTGGATTTATTTTACTTTATTTACCTTTTTCCTCTAATGATCCCTGCCAAAATTCATCAAGTAAGCTGGTTTTTGTTTCTTTCCTTTGAAATCACTCTTATTTACCCAACTTTTTCCAGGTTCAGTTTTTCCTTTGAACTGTTGGTAACATAATCTAGCTTTTCTAATAGCTTTGTCCATGGTTTTTGGGTTATCAAACTCGATCTTCTCTTTGTACACAGTCGGCAAACAGTTCAGAAACCTTTGCACCTTTGCCTTCTCTTCCCTAATGTAAGGGACATATCTCAACAGATTGGTAAACTTAGTGACAAAATCATCAATATTAAGTTGTCCCAGTCTAAGCTCATGAAATTCCTTTGCTTTATCATCATAGTAACGTTCATTTAAGTAGCGGTTTTTGAACTTAACTCCGGAACTTCCTTAACAAACATCAACCCCCAATCCGTTCCGGAATAGCCTTATTCTCACCATTGCCCCCAAAGCCCGTTTCCCACCCTGCTGGGCCCGGTATCATCGTGATGCTTTTCTTCCCGTTTGCCTAGCCTTCATTTAGGGACTTTTAAAGTTGCTTTCTTCTTTCTCAAACGCTTACCCTCTTCCCAACTACTCTCCACATCATTGGAGGAACTAGATTTTCCTCAAAATATAATTTGGAAATAAATTATTTCAAGGATTTTTGAAATATTTTTGGGGAAAGTATTTGCCTTTATCCATCCTCATGGATTTAGCAAGTGATCTCATAATTCTCATTTTGGTCAATCTGCACAGAATTATTTTATTCATTTTCTCAAAATTAAATATTTAATTACATCCATAAAATACTTATCCATTTGGGGTCCACTCCCGTTAGGATTAAAGTTCAAATGTCTAGCTTCAAAAGAAAACATAAACTAGGGGTGTTACATATTCTTTGGGAAACTCTTACAAAAAAAATTAATAAAATAGTAATTTTTATGAATTTTATGTCAAAAAATAATAGTAATGACAGGTTTTTTGGAAAAAATAAGGATTCTTCTCATAAAATATCAATGTCTAAACATTACAAATAAAACTAATTAATAGCTCTCAAAACTGAGCTTTATTTGCAAGCATAAATGAAAGATCATCAATAATATCAATTAATCCATGTTCAACATCTTCTAGAACATCATTAATGTCTTCTTCCACAACATTTTCTACTTCATTTTGGTCAATTTCATCTTCTAATGGATCTTTCATGTCTAAAAATCATCGAAAGCGTCATTTTCCAATCATTCCATATAATGGTGGTTGAGGTTCCCTTGTTTTTTTGCCACACGTGATTCATTAAAATCCCCTTTCTTGAAACCAACTTCTTTCTTTGCATATCGAGGAAATTGATTAGCGTTAATTATTTGTTGAATAAATTTGCATTACACTGGGTCTTTCTCAATGGCAATGTAATTTCTTCCTTTTTGTAGGAAACATGCTAGTCTTGTACCCAGTCATGAAGCACAAAAAAAATAAATAAGAAAATTATTATAAACACATAAAAAGTAAAAAATTAAATATTTAAATTCAAATTTGTATAATAAAACATACCTGAACCTGAGAATAAATCCAAAACCCAATCTCCTCCATTTTCACATAGATCTATAAGATAATTAATCAATTCTTGTAGTTTCAGATAATGTTTACTATATCTTCTTATGCATCGTTATCCTTACATAGTTTTATTACAACAGGATCATGAACCAAAAATTGAATATGACTCTTCCCATCTACCTGATTCATAAGAAAACACTTATAGCTATCCTTTTTTGTGTAACATTCAGCATGGATGAACTAAAAATAATTTTTAATAGGCTGATCTTCAGAAGAACCAAGATATGACTTCTACTTGTAAGAGAACATAGTAAAATTTCAATTAAATTGTACATAAATAAAAAAATAATAATAGTAATCGTCATACAATCTCAATGCCTTACCATGTAAGTTGCACCCTTGAGTTTGTTTTTCCCTTGAAGCTTGTTAATAACATTGCAAATTGTGTCTGAATGAGATGTCACAAATGTCCAAAGTGGTGATTTTGCAACTTCTTGAAAACCCGTCACCAATTTACTAAAAGCTTGATAAGTATATGGTTCACTATCATATTCAATGTATGGGATATTGAAACCACGAGGAATATCTGCAATAATTAGGGCATATTCCTTTTAGGTATTAGTTTTGAAATGTCTCCATAATCACATTGTATTATTTGATATTGGATACTGTCGAGCCCATTCCAAATGAAATGGTTAAGAGTAGGATCATGTTCAACCTTCATAAGGAAATTCTTTCTCATCTTTTCCAACATAAATTTTTCAATATTTTTTTTTAAAGTATCTGGTACTCCATTTCCATCTTTCTTCAACATTTTTAATGACATAAAAATATATATATGTATAAGTAATAAAATAAAAATAGTTTACATATGAATAAAATGAATGTATAAATAAATACACCTTATTGAATGGAATATAAAAATCTTTAAGTGTTTCTATAGAACTTGATTCAAGGTATTTACGCACAATATCATCCTAGTTGTCTTCATACAACATTTTAACCATATGTTGTTGTATTTTCATATAAATATTTTGACTGAATAAATAAATTTAAAATTGTTAATATAGTGACATGTATAAAAATTCTACCAATGAAATTATGTTTTATTTAATAGAAAATTATAATCAAAGGAAAAGTAGAAATAATTAATGAAACTTAATTTTGAAATTCTACACACATTTTATGCATTGATAATTCACCTGACATGACATGGGATAGTACTGATCTGACTAGTTTGACATTCGTCACTCCCTTTATTGTTCTACAAGTTACTATAGTCATATCCTCTCAAATTTGGTTCATTTTAGGACCTGTATTACTGTTGGTACATATTATGGGTTTACTCTTTCTAAACTTATGATTTTTATGGAAATATTCTCCCACCACTCAAAAATGTCATCAATCAATTCCTGTATCTTCCCATTTCTAAATTCTAGATGAAAAATGTTATCCATGCTTTTGAATATATTTGAATGCATTTTTCCACCTTTGGATTTGATGTTTTCATCAATTTGATAGCCTGTTTCCCTTAAAAATTCTTCATAAATGTCAGACTAACTTGTGCCTTATCCCCACCACATTTTTGTATGAATTCAATATGAATAAATCTGACCCTTTGGATGAAATTAATTTTCATTATGTACTCATTATCTGCATTATGACTCAATGCCAATAACTTTGATTATGTTTTTGTTAAGCCAACGTAAATGATGCATTTCACTTTTTGAAGAAGATGTTATTGGGATATTCCTCGATCAATTATCTTTTAGCCTCTATGGAATGGTTCCCTCCAATTACATAATATTTATAATCAAAATATTTTGTCTTCTCAAATGCCTGCTTGTTGGGAACTTGACATGGATCAACAAGAACCACATAATCCACCATACGCGGATATGTATTGAACCTGAACAATGTTTTCAGATTATGTACATGTAGGTGATGTGCCTTTCTAATTTGATACTGGCATTGCGCTTCATCCAGCCTATAAAATTGGATGAAATTAAGCTCAAATGTTTGGACACCACAAATTAATTTATTCTTCCTCAACTTAGATCGAATGGCATTTTGTTTTGTTGTAATAATTCCATCCTCTAACTTGGGACCTGGTGTTATGATTTCCCTGCTTCTTTTAGAGCTTTTAGTTTTTTCTTCATTGTTGCTCATGAATTTTATAGGTTGACCATGATTTAATTTCTTCTTCTTATCGGTTAACATATCAATTTTTTTTATAAACAATCTCTTCATCATCATGTAAAAGAGAGACATCTTTGGCCGTTTTTCATTTTCAATTTTTATTTTTTTTCTCGTTTTGCACAATAATTATAATCTTGTCCTCACTAATTCTATCATAATTTTCAGTTTCATGTTCCACGTCTTCAAAAGAGAGATGTTTAGGTTTACTAGATTGATGCACCTTAAAAACTCTTGGTTGATCATCTCTTTGTACTATTGCAATGTCACGAGATATTGATATTTGCTTCATTCTCCTTTCATCTTCTTTGTATATGTGGAAAGTGTTGATCACAATCATAACATTTGGCTCCATATAATAAATACCCTCAAACATGTTTGAAAGAGGCACAACAAAATCCTATGAAACAAAATAAAACATGTCAATGATCAATAATTTATAAAAAATTGAATGACCCTAACAATAATTCATAGAAAAAATATAACTAAACATACTTACAATGTTATTTTCAATTTTTCTTGCAATTTCTGCATACAACTTTGTAGATGTTTCATTTGTGTTATACTTGACCTTTGATAGATGATATCTAACATTGTCATGTTTATTTTCCATTCCTGCAAGAACATAAATAATGTGTGTATTCGACACCAAAAATATGTCTCGTACTCTTTCCATCACCTGATATGATTCATTTAAGTCGATCATACAACATATCAGATATATATGTATATCATCCTCCCTTTCATTGTTTTCAAGGTACCATGAAAAATAATTTTTATTTATTTCTACATTATCTTCTACTTATAGTGCTTGATGGGGGGAATTCATTGAATTTTATTATTTATTTATTTTTTTATTTGTAAATTAGTATAGTAAGATTTGGTCAAATCCTTATTATGTCTGGTAATATCCCAAGGTGGTGACTAATTCATAATTTAGACGTTGGTTTCAGATCCTAGAATATTCATGAAATATTTTTTGAGCTAGTTTTCCTATATATATATATATATATATATATATATATATATATATATATATATATATATATATATATATATATATATATATATATATATATATATATATATATATATATATATATTAATGAAAATACATGAATTAATAATTACTTTTTATACCTATTATAAATTTATGGAAAATTAATGAAAATTGATGTCATAAAATAATTAAAAAGCTAAAAAAAAAAATTATTTAAATTATATAAATTAAAATAAACAAACAAATTAACTATATAATTTTTTTCAATAAAAAAAAGATTAAAATTATTTATATATATATGTATATATATATAATAATTTTTTTTAATAGATTTTTTAATCATAAAAAAAAATGTTTTAAATTTGTTTTTAAAGTAGTTTTAGAAAAAATAAAAAAAAGAAAATTAAAGTTTTCAAATAAATTTTAATATTAAGTTTTTTTTTTAAATGAAAACAAAATAAAATGAAAATTTAATGTTATTTTTTTAATGATAATTGTTTTTTAAATATAAATTTTAAAATTAAGATAGATCATAATACAATTTTAAATTTTATTTTAAAATTATAATTATAAAAATTTTGAAAATTTTATTTTAAACTGAATTTTAAATTTTAAGATAAATTAATTTTAAAATAAAAAATTATCATAATTTAAAATTTTAACATAAAAAAATATTTAAAATAGGGTGTCCTATATTATAGAAATTTTCTTGCATTAATTTACACAAAAGAATTGAGAACACGTTTTAAACGAACTTAAAAGAAGTTCATCATCAGGACTATGTGAGAGATCAGATCCAGGCAATAAGTATAAATAGATGTAGAGATGGTTCAACTAGCCGTTAGGATAACGGCTAGTTTGACTTAGAAAAAGTAAAAATTCCATTATATATTTATTTATTTAATTAATTAATTAATTAATTTATATTCTTAATTAATTTATTATTTTTATTTTAATTTATTATACAATTAATTGACCAATTAAATAATACAATGGTAAGTAATTTAACAAATCTAGGTGTATATATGCAAATTTTGATTAAATTATATAATAAATATTTATACAATTAATTCTTTATTCATGAAAACTAATTGAAAATAAACCATCTATCAATAGTCAAACATAGTCAAAAATTAATAAATCAATAAAATAAATTAAAAAATTATTTTAAAAATATAAATAAATAAATAAAATAAAAATAAAATATAAAAATAAAGAATAATTTTATTTATTTATTTATTAATATAAAAAATAAAAATAAAAATAAAATAAAATTAATTAATTAATTAAAAAATATAAATAAATAAATAAATATAAATACAATATAAATATAAATTAATAATAAATAAAAATATATTTTATTTTATTTTAATTAATTAATTAATTATTATTATTATTATTATTTAACAAATAAAAATATAAAATAAAATAAAATAAATAAATAAAAATAAATAAAAAATAAAATAAAATAAAATAAAATAAATAAATAAAATAAAATAAAAATTTTTGTTAAGAATATAAGGCAGGAATCCAGCACCTGCTGATATTCCAACCGTCATCTCTATTGAGATTAACGGGCCTTTTTTCAATTTCAATAGCCTCTCGCAACTTACGATGGTGGAAATGGTCGATTCTAGCAATGACCCTTAGTATCTTTCATAAAATATGGTTATCTTTTCGCATGTCACCAGTGTGACGAGCGAGATCTTTTGGTGTTTATATCATATGATGTTTGACATTCTTTCGATTAAATTTTCAGACTTACCTCATAACTACTGAAAATGTAGAGTAATTACAGAAATGTGGAATGACAGAGACTTTTCTATCTTCAACAATCGATCTTTAACCGCTTTTAGATAGTTCATGAATATTATGTTTGAAGTAAGAGGATACCTTTTGATGTCTTTTAAGGATTTAGCATTTATCATATACTCAATGTGACTACAAGACATCGCTATACCATTCATTTGTGTTTTTTTGATGGAACAGAGGACCTTTCTTCATGATGTTTAGGCCTCACAACTAACCATTATTACAAAAGACATTCAACAGATGGGTCTTTTCCTTATCAAGGTGAGACTCATCAGAGATTCTCAGCGCCCTCGTGGCCAAGGTGCTAAGGACGCCTAATTTCTGAGAGGGGAAATGGTGGGAGCTAGCATGAAGATACTGCTCAGTATGGGTTTTCTTTCGAAAAACCTGATGGGAGAAAGAACCATCATCATTTCTAGAGATAAGGACATCAAGGAAAGGAAGACTACCCTCCACCTCATATTCCATGGTGAATTTTATGGAACTAGATTGGCTATTAAGATGAAGGAAAAATTGATCTAACTTATCTTTTCCATGAGGCCAGACAACACAAGTATCATCAACAAACCTTTTCCATAACTTTGGCTGGAAAAGGGCTGAGGAAAGAGCCCTAGATTCAAAGTCCTCCATAAACAGATTCGCAACAATCGGGGAAAGAGGAGAACCCATGGAAACACCACACGTTTGCTCATAGAATTCACCTTCAAAACTAAAGAAAGTAGAGGTTAAACAAAGTTTTACTAAATGGGCCGTGTTCGGATCAGTAATGTGATTAATAACGTCAACAGCCTCATTGATGGGGATATTGGTGTAAAGCGAAACAACATCAAAACTAACAAAACTATCATCAATACCCAACTTAACTTCCTTTAAATCCTTAACAAAAGAGTAGGAATCCTTAACAAAGGATTTTGTACGACCTATAAGGGGCTTAAGCTTAAGGGCTAAAAACTTGGCGAGAAGGTAAGTCGGACCCCCAATTGTATTAACAATAGGTCTCAAGGGAGCACCATCCTTATGGATTTTTGGAAGACCATAAATTCTTGGAGTAAGGGGGTTGCTTTCAATCAACTTCTTACTTAAGGAGCTCACCATGTTGTTAGATTTAATAGCATCAGCAACTGCCTTTGCGACCTTTTTTAAGGGATTTTTGGCAAGTTTCTTGTAGCTCCCACTATTCTCCAAGTGATCTAACATTTTCTTCCTATAATCCTCCTTATTAAGGATGACAGCTGCACCACCTTTGTCAGCTTTAAGAACAACAATATCCTTATTATTATTTAAAGATTTTAAAGCCTCAAATTCGAGCTTACTTAGGTTACTTTTGGGGGGTTTGGCTTTCCTTAAGATCATCGCACAGTCTTGCCTAATAATGTCCTTGGAGGTATCCGGTAAATCTCTAATACCGAATTCTATGTCACAAATAATATCATGAATAGGGATTTTCCTCGGGGCAAAGGCAAAATTGAAGCCTTTCTCTAAAAGATTATAAACAGAGGGATCAAAAGAGAAACAAGAAAGATTGACAACTTTGTTATTAGAGCTATTATTAATATTCATATTGTTATTATTAGAACTACTAATACTATTCCTATTGTTATTATTATTATTTTTATTATTAAATTTGTTTTTAGATTTACAATTATTACTAACATTATTCTTAATAGAAATATAATAGTCTTTTTTATTGATGTAATTATGTTCATCAATATTACTATTTTTAATATTCTCACGATTATCATTCATAATTTTATTAATAATGTTATTAGAGTCTTGCTATAATTTAAGGGTATTTAGTTTCAACTCTGGATTTTTTTGTTTCCTTAGTTTTTTAGGCTCGGCCTGTGATTTTTTATGGTCGTTTTCATTTTTCATTTTCATATATATATGTATGTATATATATTAAGCCTTATTTAACCCACATATCTGACAAATAAATAAATTAAGTTCAACATTAAGACAAAAGTTTATAGAAGCCGTGAGAGTATGTAACTTGGAGCATCAACCGACTATTGGAGATATAGCTACGAGAAACCATGTTAAAGTGTCAAACTTTATAGTAAGCCAGGTTAATAAACTCGACTTGGAAAACAAGTCCATTGGGTTCAACATTAACCGAATGATCATTTACACCATGCGAGTACATAACATTGGAAGAGGAGTCGTGTGTATAGCAATATCATTATTTAAAATGAGATAGGTTGCATTAAAGTATGGTGGTATATCGAACCCCAATTATATATACTATGCTCACACATAAAGTGAACATGTGGAAACGTGATAGTTAAAGGATTAAGGCAATAGAAAAGTGTGTCTTAATTCAAATAGGTATGTGAAAGCTATATACTTAAACTATATACTATTAGAAATATAGAAGGGAAAATTAAGAAAGTAACATTTATGGGTGAAATTGTTGGTTAAGCGATGTGTATATATTTACAAAAAATTGTCGCATATAAAATGGTTGAATGTTTCATGAAGAATCAAGCTTAAGTTTAATAGTGTAGAATGACGAGGAGAATAGGAAATTACAATGTATGTATTATCACAATCCATTTAAAGTAGTTTGGAATTCATCTTGAATTCATACATCGAGATCCTAGTTGTAATGTTAATTAAAGTGATAGTCATGGTGGTATTTAAAACAAATGATTCCCTTATTAAGTGGGTATACACCAATATGTATATCGGGGATATATATAGTTATATTAGTCACATAATAAAGGTTATCACAAAATTAGGTTGAAAATTTACAATGTGGACGTAGCATAGGCCGTGAGAACAAATATTAGAAGTCTGAAGTGGTTGATGTAGATCAATATTCAATTGTGTAGGAGAATTATCAAATTGAAATGAATAAGGCAAAGAGGATTTGACTTAATTCAAGTTATGTATGTAGAAGTGGTATATTTAAAAAGTTACATATTGTAAAATATAGAATGGAAAGTATTGAATTAAAAATTAATTGGAAGTGGATAGTTTGGGTATAATAATCAATGATGAAATACCTATACATCATTACAACCATTGTAAGTGGGAAAGAATAAATGAAAGGTGGTAAGAGTTCATAGAAAACTTATCACAATGAATGGAAAAGGTGAGGTATGTTAGAATACTAGTTCCATATTAGATAAGGAGAAGGACTCTTATCTTAGAGGATAGTTGTAACTGAAGGTTGAATATGCTCTTATTAGTAAATCAACATAGTGAAGTAAATAAAATAGTGAGTGACAGAAATACGTTGGAATCTGAAGAATTAATAGTAAAGTACATATATTACTATAATTAGGAAAAAAATAAAAATAAAAATTGCGAAATAAGAGGTGTCATTCTGACATTGCGTGAATTTTTCCTAGCCCACCTGCGGCCCTCAGTAGTGAAAAGTCATTTTCATAAATAAAACAATATATATATATATATATATATATATATATATATATATATATATATATATATTGCGGTTGCACTTTTAGAAAAAATTAATATAGTATAAATATAACTTTTTTCTAATGTGCATGGTCATCTTTCGGTTTTTTGTTTTGTAGAGGAACCCAACAACCCTAAAAAAGAAAAAATTTATAAATTTTTTTCCTAAAAAAATAAAAATTTTGAGTTTTTTTCCATTTCCTTAAGCTATAAAAATATAAAAATAAGGTTTCAGAACTAAAACATAAAAAAATAAAATTTGGAACACTAAAAACAAAAACAAGAAAAACAAAATTCTCCCCAAATTCATCTTTAAAATGAAAAAATAGATGGAAAACTAACGTTTGAAATTTGAAAAACTACTCTTACCAATGCTAATGTAACGCCTCCACAAAATTGCTCTAGCAAAACCAAGAAGTCTTGATGGGACGTGAGGAAAAGAAACGATGATTGTTATTATATTGCGAAGATTGTGTGATTGGTTTACCATTTTCCAAATGTGGGATTAAAATTAAAAATTAAAAATATTTACATGTAGTTAATATTATATTAACTTTTATTCAATGTGAGAAACAAAATATAACATAAATTTCAAAAAATTATTATAATACGTAGTTAATGTTAAATCATTCAAATAAGAAATTTATTTTAGTTTCGAAGGCATGCATGAAAGGAATATTTTGTGGATATTTTGAATAGAAAGTAGGGTGAAATAATTAAAGACCAACATTTTATTAATTTTTTTTGAAATAGATTTTAGACGAATATTTTGTATGGAAATATTTGAAACAAAAGCTTTGGAGGGAAAGTCTTTAACGAAAGTTTTTGGGGAGAAAATTGGAAGGAAAACATTTAGATAAATTTGTTGGGGAGAAATTTTAGAGGGAAATTTTTAGTCTTTAAGCTATATATTTTAATTGGGAGAGAGTGCATTTGTATCGTTCAACATCTTCTGGTTTAAATCCATGGATTCTGCTCATAGCGAAGTTTTTCTTTCTACAACATCAATATATTTGTCAAGCAACAACTCTATTTAGATTTTTGAATATAACAGGAGTCCATTCACCATGAATAGAGAGTCAATTTGACTTAGTTGTGATCCTAGGGGTGATGACAACAGAATTGATGAAGGGCAACAAAAATAAATTTGTGTAAATCAAGAGTCATTTATTCCACTTACTCTTAATCCTAAGGATTATGAGAGCACCAGTGATGAAGCACATGATGCAAATTTTCTAGAGTCAAAATTTTCACTTCATCTTAATCCTAAGGATAATAAGGGCACCACTAATGAATGAGGCAATGAAGAATTTCCAGAGTCAAAATATCCACTTCATCTTAATCCTAAGGATTATGTGAGCACCACGAATGAAGAGGGGAATGAAGAATTTGCAGAGTCAAAATCTCCACTTCATCCTAATCCTAAGGATTAGGCGAACACCAGTGCTGACGAGGGGAATGAAGAATTTGTATAGTCAAAATATCCACTTCGTCCTAATCCCAAGCATCATGCGAGCACCACTGATGAGGAGGGGAATGAAGAATTTGTAGAATCAAAATATGCACTTCGTCCTAATCCAAACATGATGTGAGCACCACTGATGAAGAGAGCAATGAAGAATATCTAGAGTAAAAATATCCACTTCTTCCTAATCCTAAGGAATACGCGAGCACCACTAATGAAAAGGGGAATGGAAATTTTCCGGAGTCCAAATATCCACTTCGTCCTAATCCTAAGGATTATGCGAGTACCACTGATGAAGTGGGGAATTAAAATTTTCTAGAGTCAAAATATCGTCTTTGTCCTAAACCAAAGGATTATGCCAGCACCATTGATGAAGAGGGGAATGAAGAATTTGTAGAGTCAAAATATCCACTTCATCCTAATCCTAAGGATTATGCCAACACCACTGATTAAGGGGGGATGAATTTCTACAGTCAAAATTTCCACTTCATCCTAATCCTAACGATTATAATAGCACCACTAATGAAGGGGGGGATGAAGAATTTCCAATAAATATAGATTCAAGGAATCCACTTATTCCTAATCCTAAGTATTATGATATCATCAATGGGGAAGGGGAGCGGCGAGATGAAGAATTTCTAATGAATTCATATTCAAAGCTTCCACCTAGGCCTAATCAAAAGGATTATAAGAGAACCACTGAGGAAGGGCAAGATGAAGAGTTTCTTGCAAATGATAATTTTAGAGGCACATATCTAAAAAATGCATTTTCTCTAAGTGATCATTTCAAAGATACTCATGTTGATGAAGAATTGAATCCTCCAAGGGAAGAATTCAAAAGCATGGATCAAGATGGTGAAGAATTCCATCTGAGTCAGTGTTACAAAAGCGCAGATGATTCTTGTAAAATGTTTTCTTCAAGTGAGGATGGTATTGAATATTTTATTGGCAATGATGGTGATGAATTTCTTAATTATGTTGAGAATGATGATATTGGGGATAATATTCCTCCTAATGCTGATGAAAATTCCTCTACAAAGGATAATGGAATGTTGAATCAGTTGCAAGAAATTATTATAACTAGGAGTAAGAGTTGACATTTCCATATCAATCCAAAGCATTCCAGTTATACAAGGGTGAGGATAAATATATCACAAAAAGAATTTTTTCCTTCATTTGATTTCAATTGAATGTTGTCAAAGGGATTGCTTGAAACATATGGATTTCAACTTTTCTTTGGAGAAAAGGAAAATATATTTTTCAATGGATAAAAGCATGCAAAATTCATATTTAGTGGTTTGCATGCAATCTACACTAGTAGGTTATGATTATCATATTGGGAATGTACTTCTCCGCAGAAAGGCTGTCAAAATGTTACATTTAATTGGTAACTATCATTTGTCAAGAATACAAGAAAGACTGGAAAAGGATCCCACATATTATTCACAAGTGCGTTGTAAACGGGAGGATGAGATGTTAGTAAACACTACTATGTCATGGATGAAAGTCTTCTTTTCAAAGCATGGAGAGTGTATGCGAAATAAAGACCCAATACATATTCCAGATAATTTCTTGAGGCAAGAGATAGTCAGCTTATACAAATATTATGCAGAAGTTGTTGAAGGAGTTGGTAATTTTGTTACATATTCATATTTTACAAGGGTATGGAAGAGCGAATTCAACATTGTTCGTATTCCTAAGAAAACAAGGATGGGGGTTTGCAGCACATGTGCTTGTCTTAAAGAAAAAATAGATAAATGTTAAGGGGAAGAAAGAGGTATGCGTTCAAAACATTATTTTTTAAAATTGAATAATTATCAACTATGAAAATATATTTATTCATATGTTTCTTTTATTTTATGTACATATTCCATTGTGGGAGAACTTCAAGAGCATCACAATCAGCAAACAAGTGAAAGGAAAAAAATGTATAAATATTGAAATAAGTGTTATGATAATCCAAATAAATAATTGGGTTTTATAATTGATGGTATGAACCAAAAGAAAACACTTTTGCCACATTTTGTCTGCATGCCAAAAATATCACAGGTGGAAAATTTCATTCAGTTTCACTTGGTTGGTTGTATGGTCTTTAACGAGAATATGTTTCCAAGGGTTTACTTCAAAACTCCAAATATTCATTATGATGAAAATATGACCAGAACTATAATCCATGATGTGGTTACTTAATGGTCTCGTATTCTTCCTAAATTTCGGTATGTATAATTAGACATCACAAGCCATGAAAACAAAAATAAAGTTCTTGTTGGGTATCTAAGCATGCTCATTGAATTGGGAATTTTTAAAAAGATAAAGGTCGGTTTCCTTCTTGTTGGGTATACTCATGACCATATTGATAAAATGTTCAGCCTTTTTCAGTAACATTGAGGAGGGAAGGTGTTGGGAGCCTACCATAATTAATTGAATGTATTAAGAAATCCTACATGCCATAGCATGTTTTTCATGTGTTGGAAGAAACTATTGAGATGAAATTTTTTATTGTGGGATTGCATGGTGAGGAGAAATGCATTGAAAAACTTAATGACATTAGCTTGCAGCATCAATTTCGTATCAAAAAAATTGATGGGATAACACTTATATGGGGCAAGAAGTATTCAACTACTACATAATGGGGGCCATCATTAGGTTTAGCATTTTTGAAGATCATTCGAGAGCATCCAAGATTTTCATCAAGGATATTGTTATTCTAGTTAGCTGCTCAACTCCATAATGCGCGAAGGCATAAGACAGGCATAAATTATTTCGAATGTCTGGAGGAAATTAAAATATGTATTAGAGATACATATGAGTAATTTGATGTTTCTGATTCAGTTTGGTGGGAGTATTTTTTCGATAATGAAAGTGATATGATTACAAGATCAATAAATGAGGATACACTTTTGAAGAATCCATTTTTTTGGCCACAAAACATGACAATTGAACATGAGGAAACACACATTTGTGAACAATAACACTCTCAAGCTATTATTAATTCTTAACAGGTAGAGGAAAGAGAAATATATATTGGTTCTAGAAGATCACGTGCACAAAGTGAAGCCATGGAACACCTTTATAGGGATTATTTTCCATATGTTAAGGAGGGTTACATGATAGCGGTGTTAGCAAATGAAGATCCACTTGGCTATCCATTCTGTATTTCCAAGTTTATAAAGGTCATTAAGGAAAATGAAGGTATTACAGCTGTTGAGGTACATTAGTATGCCACAAGTACCCACCCTTTCAATGCTGCATACAAGCCAGGGATGGTAGTTGAAAAAAAATGGTACAAATAGATAAATAAATGGCACAAATATAAATCGTCGCTGCACATATGTCTTGAAATTGAAGGATGTTGACATACTTGTGTATGACTTCAATTTGACAAAGAGAGGAACTCTTCGCTTGAAGACCATAAATATTTTGAAGAAATTGCTACCAGAACAAATACTGCCAAGATGGGACACTGGTGAGTGTAGTCATAGATCTAGAATACTTTTGAACTCTGAAATGGTGGGCACAGTACAAGGAAAAGATGCTCTAGAGGAGGTTATAAAGGAGGTTTTTAGTGTTATAAAATTGGCCAAAATTGTCAAAAAAAAAAATCTACACCATCCGTTTATGGTTACAGAGGTTTCAATGGAGATTTTAATGGAAATTCAACACAGCTAAAAAAACTAGGCCATCGAAGGTTATTACAGATGTTTTTCTCATCGATGCGCTACTAAGGCTTTAATGCACCGTTGTGTACATGTAGAAGGTGCCCCGGGGCAGTCAAAGGAGAATGCACCAGGTCGTTAAGGTATAAAACCACACTGGGCGTAGTGTTGGTGATACAATGGACGGGGCTGCTGAAATTGGTCTTGGGATTTGTGCGGTGCCCATAGGTCGTATCAATGCACCAATGGGTAGACTTATAGAAATGCATCGGTGCACAATATGGCACAAATGCACCGAGATTTATAATTGGTATTGATATTCGTGCGATGCCCATAGGTCATAGAAATGC
This sequence comes from Pinus albicaulis, assembly GCA_034641835.2. Lineage (NCBI taxonomy): Eukaryota > Viridiplantae > Streptophyta > Pinopsida > Pinales > Pinaceae > Pinus > Pinus albicaulis. The sequence goes on along the minus strand of CM076570.1, from coordinate 1,212,233,009 downwards.
ACTCGTGCTTATAGACACATAAATGCCACGATGCACAGTATCACAGAAACGCACCGAGATTTATAATTGGCATCAGTATTCATGTAGTTCCCATAGGTCATACAATGACACCAGTGTGTATATACACATAAACACATTAGTGAACTATACTGAAAAAACACACTGATATTTTTAATTGGTTTTGGTATTTTTACGGTGCCCATAGTTCATAGAAACGCATCGGTGCACTTCAAAATACAAACGCACCGGTGTATAATAACTGACACGCACTGGTTTTCATTTTGTATTTTTTAGAAACGTCGACCTATGACAGTGCAATTATTGTGATTGTTTTAAAGTCATTATTCATCAAAAGTAAACACATCTTATAACAATATTCATATTAATTAAATTTTTGTTAATGCATTTGAATGTCATGTTTGGATTAATTTGTTATATCATATCATAATTATTGTCGTTTTTTAAAATTCATTATTCATCAAAAATTGAAACATATATATCTTATAACAATATTCATATGAATTAAATTTGTATTACTGTTTGAGAACGATAATGGAGAACGTAATAGCGACAATGGAGAACTCAATAGAATAAATTAAAACATATATATATATATATATATATATATATATATATATATATATATATATATATATATATATATATATATATATATATATATATATATATATATATATATATATATATATATATATATATATATATATATATATATATATATATAAGACAATATTTGTCATAAAAAATGGGATAGTTATTTGTATCCTTTTGTCTTTCAATTGGGACACTATGTCTGTTACATTAAACCAAATGTTCGATTTCACAGACATATCTAAAATAATATAATGCCTTGCTTTGATATCCAAACATAGTGATCATCATTCTTTGCTTGAACAACGCTCACTACTAGAGCTACTTCCATGACTTGGGTTATTTTCAGGAATTTTTTGTTCATGTTGTTGATTTTTCTTCTTCTTTCACCTTCCATATACAAAAAATAAAAATAAACTGGAATGAGTGTATATACATTGGTTTGAATAACGAAAATTGCAATATTAAATAATATACATCAATGTAAATCGAAAATAAAAATGACATACCATAGCAACAATTGACTCATAAACTACACACATTATTTCAAAACCATGTACCATGCCATCTTTCAAAATTTCATCTATTGGTGCAATTCCATACTTTGTTTCTTGCAAGTTTTATACCACATAATAAATTATATATTTATTACAAAAGATTTTTTTGTTCTATTAATTGTAGACGAAGCTATGTAAAACAAGATTGATAGATTCTTACAAAATCCACAATTAATTTCTAATATGCCAACATATACTCACAACCCATATTTAACCCAATTTCAATCAATTGGTCTAATGGTTCTTCTTTGTATGTTAGCACATGTTTAAAGACATTCAATGATGATTTTTGTAGAACAACTTTAAAAAGACAAAAATGAAATCTAGTTAATTTGTTATAAGGAAGTGACAATTTTTCGCAAACTTAGATGTTAGCCCTTTTCTTCCTTGTTGTCATGTTTTGTGTCCTGAATGAGTTCCATTTTCTTTTTTTTTCTACAAGAAAATTCTTGAAAAATTATATTTAATGCTAAATTGTTTATTTATTGTACTTAATGATCAAAAAATTAAATGATTACATATTACATTTGAAGCACGTTGTTGTTGAGATGGCTCCTCCTATGATGCAATTTTGTCCATTTCTTTGACCATCTCCCTATACACCTTTTTGGACATTCCGACTGGCATATTTCTAATATAAAATTGTTCATCTTTTAAGATTTTCATAGCCTTCCTGAAAATGTAACATGACAGTAAAATATTTAATTTTTATATTGATATATGAAAACTAAATATAACAAAAGTGATATTTATAAGTAATTCTAGACAAACATTTAAAGGAATATTACTTTTTCATTTTATTTTTTTTGTTGTACGTTTTTGCTACTAAAAGTCTCACATGTCCCATTGACCAATTCTCTTAAATCTCTTCATGTAGTTTAGATAAAATTTGGTTCTTGGAACCATTGGATTGATTTTTGTATTGTAAGTGGAAATAAGATCTATACATTCGTTCCACTAGATGCCTCAAAATTTTGTAAAAGTTTTTTCCCCTTTTGTTAACCTCTAGCACCACTCCAGATGAGGTAAGGTGCAATTCATTTTCCTTTGCATGTTCTAATTTTTTATTTTCTTAGAACAACATTCATTTTTTAAATTTTTGGTCCTTGTAGAACATTAAACAGATGTGAATTAATACAATTTTTGACACATGTTATCTAATAATTTTAAGTATATTATTAATGATAATTAAAAAAAGAAACTCATATTGGATCGACAGTATTTTTTCATTCACCTGATTCATCCTTCTGCAATTTTTCCATCAAGCTTTTACACTCTTCTCGCCCTACATCAGAAATAATCTTATCGAGCTTCCTTATAGTTCAAAATTAATATTTTTTATAAATAATTTACAAAGAACTTGCCTATTTTTCTTTTCTTGATGTGTTATCAGTATTTTTTTTACTTGATCTCTTCTTAGTCATCTCTTTATCAATATGAAACTTGTACCATATCATTAATTAATATATTTATAAATAAATCGTCGACTTTTAAGGTAAAATATAAAATCTCAAGAAACCAGTGTGCCTTTCATGATGTACGCACTATCGTCGGTGCGTGGAGGTATTAAAAATGCACTGCAAAAATAGTATAATAGACCATACGATGCATGGGGATATTATAAAAACACCACACAAAAGGTGTAATAGACCGTGCGGTGCTATCCTCATAACATGGAGCATGAGTGCCCTATTTCAGATATACGACACTGATTTAATTTTTTTTTTCAAATTTTTTATTACACGGTACTTGTGCACTATGTTGTATAATACAACACAGTGGTGTGCTAGGTTATGCAGGGTACACCGATAAAAAAAATCCATTTTTTTCAAAAATTTAGAGAATGGTTGAAAGGATTGGGATTCGACTATGCAAGTCATCCCGTGGGTTGGATGTTAATCTAAAATGAAAAGCCATTGTTCTGAAATCACATAAACAGGAAGAAGAAAGAGAAAAAACAAAAAAAAATGAAGGGTTTATTGTAAAAATGGATAAAACTGCAGAAAAAGTAAAATAATAATCAAATTTAATCATGAGATGGTTTGAAATTCTATGATACAGGGTTTGAATCCCCAGAAGTTTGATTTTTAATTGTCTAAATAATTATGTTTGAACATATTTCGCTAATCCACAGTGCTCTTGTGATTTCTTGCTCCAGGTATGTCTCGTGCAAATATTTGGCTGAAAATTTTAGCAAAAATAGTGAAATAATGAAAAGTGTTTAGTATTTAAAGAATTATTTTATGAAATTATATTTTTGAAAAAAAAATTCTTCCCTTTTTTCAATTTTCCATTTTTTTTTTCATTTAAAGAAAATAGAGTTGCGCCTTTTATGTTTGTGTTTATTCGTCACCGATGCGTCACTTAATAGAACTGTACCGGTGCATCCTTTTGTAAAATCGACACCGGTGTGCAGTAACTAAAACGCATCGGTGCTGTTATATGTACAGTAGCACCGATTTGCAGTTAAGGCACAAAAATTACTTTTAGGTGTGTACACCAACAATTAGTGAAATCTAATCATAGAAATTGAGAATTATAATTTTGTTTATTCTTGAGAATTAGAATTAGAATTAGAACTGAATATTGGAATTGGATAAATTCTTGATGGAAAGAACTAATATTTCAATGCATTTTGTTTATTGCAGGAGGTCCCCACTGATTATGTGGAGAGAATGCAATGTGGGGCATGTGAAGATTCAATACTGTAGGGCCCAAGTCAGCAATTATGGCATGTGAACATGTGCTATGGTAAGATATGAGAAGTGTTCACAAATGGTTGGGAATTTTTTGTTTTTGAGCAGTTTATTGAAGTTGGAGATATTTTAGTTTTTAGACATGTTGGAAATGTAAATTTTGTAGTGAAAATATTTGGGCCATTTATTTTCAAAACTACACCTCTTCTTCTTTCATAAAAAGAAACTTGAACCTTTCCATAACCTGCAACAATAAAAGGTGCCCCATGATTTGCTTTCTGAACCATGATCCGCTTACTCATTTGTAAGTTCCCCCTCAATCTTGGCATCCAATTTCCTCTTTTCTATTTTGTGGTTTCTATCTTGATCTTAACGAAATTTATACAATCTTCATTTTACAAGAAACTGACCTTGAATGTTCTTCAGCAATGAAAATGAGTCATTCATTCTGCATTTGTTAGCAGAAGAAGACTGATTTTTGAATTGACGATGCAGTTATTACATGTGGAGGAAATGGTTTCCCATAGAAAATGAGTATAGGGTTGAGCATAGGAAAGACATTGAAAAATGGGCTATTACATTAGCTTTTCCAATGGGAAACAAATTTGCAGGTGGAAATATGGTAGCTATAGGTATCTATGCTTTTGTCACCATTGAAATGGTCACTAGATTTCCATTTATAATACAAGCATACTTTTTACTAGTTTCATTCACATGACCACATCTCAGAAAAGTTAGAGATGCCATTCAGGTTCAATTGAAAGTTGAAGATGTGAATTTATACGACGTTAGCTTTGCCAGTAAAATTTTATGTAAGCCAACCGAAGCTTGGAAAATACTACCAGCCACTTTGAAACACATTCTGGAGAATCTTTCCCTTCATGGGACCTACCAGCCCGATAAAAAACGTCAATCGATATTTCTTTGTTGTCCTTAAGGGAATGAGAATCCTTCCCTTCATGGTGCCTCTTGGCTTTGTTGACTGCCTGGATTGATCTTTCTCTGCCATCAACTCTGCTCTCCATTTCTCCATCATGGGACCTCTTAACCCTTTTTCCGGCCTCAACCGAATGCTCTCTGTTGGTCTCAACCTGTACTCCTTCTCTCTGTTTGTACTCTATCGAGCTCCGTAGTCGTCTGCATCCATGTAAGCATCTTTGTCTGACTTTCTGTTTGAATCACTCATTTTCTCTGCTATAAAATTCTCAGCTGAAATTCGAACTCTCTTCTTTTCAAACCCTCATTAACTCAGAAAAATTCTTTCCCGTGATTTGAACCCTTCATTGCTCTAATATTGTACTTTACAGAATAACCTTATTCTGGTTCGCAGGGTTTTCTAGGCACACCGGTGACGTTTGTAAGATCGAGGTTTATGTTTTGGCGGGGTGTTTTATGACGCATCGGTGTGGAAGAGTTGTGAAGCACCAGTACGTTTGAGTACTAAGATGCACCAGTGCATGTTATGATGATAAGCTTAGCAGACTGTATAAAGTTCTTTTTTTGTATGTAAGATCATAATAAAATAATGATAATCCTAAATTACATGAATTTATTTGCATTATTTTCTAAATTTTATTATGTTATAGAAATTCATATTATTCTAGATTTATTACTTTACAATTATTTACAAATTTACAAATTTAAATATATTAATAAAATCATTTCACATTAATACAATTAAAATTTTACGAACATTTTACATACAATTAAAATTACAATCATTTCACAATAAATTAAAAATTATAATTACAATTAAAATTTTACATTAAATATATTAGATACAATTACAGTTAAAATTACAATTACAAATACAAATACAATTTTACAATTTTACATACAATTAAAATTTAAATTTCAATTAGGATCACAACATAATATTTAATAAATATCATGGTAATTTAATACTAAATTAATTAATAAACATCACGATCATGATAACCATCACACAAACATCATATTCAACTAAAAAACACATTCAAACATAAAATTAACATTATATATTAACATCATCACAACACAAACATCAAATATACATCTCATGTCAAATAACTCATGCTATCACATACACATCTATTTGCAAGTTGCAAGTTAAAAGAAAATATCTAACATGACCTAACAATGTAGACATCGTGATGATCACCAACATGTAAATTACGTACAACTGCAACATGAACATACAATAAATTGACCATATATATATATATATATATATATATATATATATATATATATATATATATATATATATATATATATATATATAACTAAATAATGTTAAAAATTTACAACTGCAATATAAATGTCATGGATCAGCTAGTGGTAGTACAACATCAATAGCAGTACTAGTGGAGGCCTACTCAGTCAATGGTGCACCCTCGACAGTCGATGGTCTAGCCTACTCATGATCATGACTAGTACCGATAGATGTCGCAGCCTGATGAATGGACATGGACGATGGTCACCCCTCAGCTCCATGATGACTACTAGATGATAGTCGAGCCTCATGCTCATCTGGCGTAGTGTGAGGTTAACAATCATGAGATGATCAGTCGCTGCTTGCGGACTGTCCAACACGTGTTTTAGCTCGACCATGCCTATAACGTGCAACAATCCTTCTCAGTCATGTAATAGTTGTCATAGCTCCTACGACATATTGCATCAGGTTGTACATGTCACCCAACATGCCTCTCCACATCTATAATAACCTATCATTGACCTGTATGTCACTGTAATGAGTGGGCCTTATGCCCACCTCAAAAATCAAAGCACTGAGTTGGTCTCCCAACTCCATATTGTATCTAGTATCAGGTCAACCATGCCTAGCAAAAGGCAGTACCAATGCACCACCGGGAGGATGTCTCTCTGCATTGTCTCTCCCCACTAGCCTCCTAATGATCCTTGGCATCTGGAATGCCATGATCGTCATCAGGATCCATGCCTAGATCACATGGTGGTGCCCGCATCTCCTCACCATCAAAATAGCCAATGTCTGAAAAATATGTACAAGTACAAAACAATAATTAGACAATTTCATTATACAATTTAATAAAAACAAGTTCAAGAACATGTTAGAATAAATATAAATAAAATAATAATATTACCTCTATCATCTGGTGGCTCATCATATGTGAAGAGGATGTTGGCACACCCTTGCCAATACAATCTGGCATAAGGACAGGGGACCATAATGAAGGGATGCAGCTCATCAACACTGGCTAGTAAGTCTAGTGCATCATGTGATATCCTAGCTGGAAACATAGTCTCTCCCCTCTTGGACATCATCTGCCCCCACATGTGCATCTGTGCCTCCAACATCGGCCTACGTGGTTGCCGAAAAATAGTAGGCCTCATCCTTGGAATCCTCTTAAAAAAAAAAAAAAATCTGAAGCAAAAGGGAAGTTGACCCTCCATTGTGCATGAGCACGACATCTATCTAAGGTTTTACAGAACTACTGCAAAAAAATGGCAGACCACCTAACAAGTCGTGGCTCTTGTACTAAAGACTAAACATAATATAAAAACGAGCAACTAATGCTTTTCCCGTCACTGGTGTTGTGTGAAATGGTCGAAATGAGAAGTGAGAGGCACTAGATGTCCTCACTACCAAATGCATTAATATGTAACTAACCTCCAACGAATTGAAACTAAGAAGGAGACAATACAGATGCTCCAATGTATCTCTGGGAGTAAACTAACTGAATCCTTGGTACAAAACCAGTTCGAACCTCTGGGAACAAGGGAAAATCCACCTCTCTCCTCAATTACCCTATAATGAAATATATATCCCGTTAGTGGGTGTGTACCACTGATCAAGACAAACCTGGAAAGCTTGTCGGTGGGTATTCCACCTGCGGATAAGACGTCTCAAAAACACACTATGGGCCTTTAGTGAAGTAGCCTCCTCATAGAAATTGAGGAGTCCTACCTGCCTTAGGAGCCCCTAGGTATCTGTTGTAATAGGGTGAGGGTACACATCTCTCTCACTCTCTCGTGCCTCCCACAGGTGAACCATGTCATACTATTCCGCCTGTTGTTGCTGTTGTTCCTCCTCTTCTCTCTGAATCATTAACATATTAAATACATTTTTTTTTTATTAAATCAAACATATATTTAGGAATATAGGTATATAATTGTTTTTGGAAAAAATAAAAACAGACCAGTCGGTGCCCCACAAAAAAATTCATGCACCGGTTCTGGTGTGGCATTTGTTTGTAGCGCACTGGGGCAGTGCCCTAGATGACATACAACACACTGTATCTGGTGCACCTGAAACTTTTTAAAGCACCGTTGACTATATATGGTGTCAAAAGAGTGGTGCGCTAACTAAAATATATTCCCAAGCGTGTATAGTTATGTCAGCGCCCTGACTTCCTAACAAATTGCATAGTCACCAGTGCGATCTTTTACCAGGCCGCACCATTGACCTTGTCGAAATGTTGAATGCAGTGCGCTAACAGACACCAGGGAAGATATTTTCGTCAATGCACCCCATTTCTATTCCTATAGTTAATGGTGAAACCAAATAAATTATCTCACCACACTTTTTTTTTTTAATTTTAAAATAATGCAAGGCGCCTTTCAGTACCACCCTAGACACAGTGCGGATATCGTTAGCACCAGTTGCGATGCAGCCTATAAATTTTATAGGAAGCAATACTTACCAGTGCGAGTCTAATGGCTCGTGCACACTGTGCCACATATCTTTTTTCGTTTATACGGTAAATTTTAAGGTTATTTGAAATTATTATTTGCTAAAAATATTAATTATGGAAAAATAGGAAAAATACCTGTACATTTCACTGTTGAGGAGGTATATTGGCTGTAGCATTTGCAAAAGAGAATTTTCCCACCGTTTTGCAAAATTAAAGCTGGAGATTGGTGGGAAATGCACAACAGTAGTGCATGAAATGGGTGCAATGGGAGCACCGATGTCAGGGTGGCTTAGACAAGGATAAATTGCATCGGTTCTTGAGAGCTCTGGAGCACTCAAAAAAGTAAAAAATGCAATTTTTTGGCTGTAATTTTATTTTTATTTAACCATGTTCCAATGCATGGGGCTTTATAGGTGCACTAGTGCAGTTGGTTAAGACCACATCAGGCGGTTTTAGTTTTGGCGCAGTATTTTATGATGCACCGGTGCTGTTTCTTAACATCGCACTGGGTTGTTTCTGTTTTGGCATAGTGTTTTATGATGCACTAGGAGAAATATTTGTGAAGCACCAGTGCTCTACAGTAATAGTATGCATCGGACAGGTGTGTACGGAGCACACAGTGTCCGATGTGCCAAAGTTTTATGCGACCGGTGCTTTCTCTTGTAGAGTGCACCAGTGATTGAGAGATTTGGAGGACTGAGAAAAATGAAAAATGCGGTTTTTTGGCCGTAATTTTTTTTATTTAACCTTGTTCTAGTGTGTGGGTTTTATTGGCGCATAGGTGCTATTTCTTACGAACACACCAGTCGATTTTTGTTTTGGTGCAATTTTTTATGATGCACCGCTACGGTTTCATAACACCGCACCAGGCGGTTTCTATTTTGGCGCGATGTTTTATGATGCACTGACGTAGAAGAGTTGTGAAGCACTAATGCTCTACAGTAATAGGATGCACCGAGCGGGTGTGTACAGAGCACACAGTGTCCAGTGTGCCAATTTTTTGTGTGCACTGGTGCTTTCTCTTGTAGAGAATTCCGGTGATTGAGAGCTCTCAAGCACTGAAAAAAGTGAAAAATGCGGTTTTTTGGCTATAATTTTTTTTTATTTAACCCTTTTCATATGTGCATGGTTGATAGGCACAATGCTGGTATTTCTTACGAATGCACTGGTGACCAGTTTCTATTTTGGCGTGGTATTTTATGATGCACCGGTGTGGTTTCTTAATACCGCACTGGGTGGTTTTTGTTTTACCGTGGTGTTTTATGATGCACTAGTGTAGAAGAGTTATGAAGCACCGATTCTCTATAGTAATACGACGCACCGGGTGGGTGTGTATGGAGCACATGGTGTCCGGTGTGCCAATGTTTTGTGTTCACCAGTGCCTTCTCTTGTAGAGAGCACTGGTGCGATTTTGGATGATAAGCGCACCGAGTAGAAAATATCCACAAAACCCTCCGCCCACCAACCTCCTCTGGTAACCTCTACAAGAAATGGACGTATGCGGTATTTTTATAAGGGGTTCCTTAAAAACATCTACAAGAGGGTATTTTCCTTGTAGTGGCATGCATGTTGACTCAGATGGAGCACTAGTTGATGAAAGAGAAGAACATGGATCATCTCCATCTGCATCCAGTCATTCATCTAAAGATGTAGGTTCTGATTGTGTACCAAAGCCTATGATTTATTTTTAATAAATGTGTAAGGAATTTTTATGTAATTGATTTTTTTCATGGTAACTTCAAATAAATATTTTGACTTCCATATGATCTTTCATGAAGTTATGAGACATTTCTATGTTTGTTGGATTATATGTTTTAATTATGAAGAATTCATCTCTTTAGAATATGCACAGTGCAACAATGAATTACAAAAATAATTTATGTTATATTTAACATACAAATGTTGATATTTTTATTAAAAATAAAAAGAATTAATGTTGAATTTTTAGATTATGCAGTGATATTGGGATGATATTATGTATTGTTAGCATTTGGTAAAAGATACTTTTAAAAAAAAATCAAATTTTATGCCTCATTGAAAGGGGACACTTTGTTTTGATGGTTGATTTTTAGGTTTTGGTTGCAATTAGAATTAATGTTGTCTTAGGCTAAAATTAGAAAAGTGATATATTTTTATCCTTTAAAATAAAAAAATTCTCTTGGAATAATAAATATTTCATTTACTTGCTAATTTTCAAAAATTGTTTAAGTCATACAATTTCTCCATAATTTCATGGTTCAAGTATGTTGAAAACTTAAGATTTAAAATCTTGATATTTAAAGCTTTTCATTAAGGTTTTATGTGCTACGATATTTTATCTTTAATGTTATGGTTAAATACAATTACAATTTTAGGGTTATTTAGAGTAAAGATATTTATCTTTAACAAGATGGATGAAAATTGTTGGAAAAGATAAGGCCTTCAGACATTATATTTTTATCTTTAACATCATGTATCAAATTTTTAGAATTTTGTGATTTATCAATGTCCTAATATGTTTTCTTTAATTCCATTGTGAAAATGTGTTAAAATTGTGACACATTTTTTTTTTATTCCAGCATCAACTCGTTTTTTTTTTAGGGTGATTTTTGAATAATTTTTTGAAGAAACAATCTCGTTTTTAGCATAATTTAAAAAAAAAAAAAAAATTGACCCACAGAAAAAAAAAATGCATTCTGGAATACACACTTTTCATTTTTACAATGTTTGTTCATGTTTTGGAGTCTTTTTGGGCTAGAGTTCCTGTTTTCAGGTAATAGTTCACGTTTGATCGGTAAATATGTTTAACCTATCATTTATGTACTATGCGCTAAACATTGTAATGGCCCACATGGCCATATGATATATGATATATACATTGTATAAGGTTGGAGGGTGAGGTGGCAACTCCAGAGAACCTCCCACCAAAACATTCCAATTTTTTAATATATATGAAATATATGGTAACATATCACCCAAAAATGATAGGAAGGTCAATATTTGACTCCCCAACCTCTCAATTTTTATTAAAAAAATATACCCTTGCGCTAAGGAGCTACCAAGTTAATTTTTTTTATGCAGAAATGATTTTTTATGCAGAGAAGGACAATAAGATAACATAACTTTGGAGACTTGTTGTGGGATTTCTAAGAGGTATTTTTTATTGTTGTAAGTTACAGTAGATTCCTGAGGTTGAGTAGAAAAAAAAATCACTAATAGAGAGTTATTTTATTGTAAATTTGATGTAATTTGATGGCTTTGAAGAATTAAGAAAGAGGCCTACTCATTGAAGACTAGGTCTGGAGGTGTAGGCTTTGAGATAGTCGAACTCATTTATCAACATTCTGTTGTCATTTTATCTTATGTGGTTTGACATTGATATTTATTTGCTACAATTTCATTACAAGTTTCATATGTAATTTAATTTCATATTTATTTAATTTATATTTTAAATAAATGAAAAAAAATTCAAAAGTAAAAAAAAAATATCAATTTAATAATTGAGATTCACATAATAGAAATAGGACAACAACATAGGCACTATTTTTTGGTTCCCCATCCCCAAAATATAATAGTCTACACCCATGACATCGATTAATATACACCCATTGAAACCACCTTCTAAAATTAATAAATACCCCAAAAGAAAATAATCTCAGGCACAAATACAAGTGTTGGACCCAAAAAATCTTTAGAAAATGAACCCACAAAAACCTAGGATATGAGCCAAATAAATAAATCATCAATGAAAATGAAAGACTAGGCATAGGCATTAACATGAATATTACAATAAAATCACATAAATTGAAGCAAAAAAGAGGGCTAGACATATTTCAAATAACATACCCATAAGACTGCATGGAGAGAGGCTTGAAGAAACTCCCAAAAAATCATCAAAATGGGAGTTATATAACACGATATCATGAGTTACATCTTGAACTGAAATATCCCTCCCATAAGGACCTATGTTTCATATAAGCATATCTCACTCCCTCCAGAAAATATTCAACCAAAGTTCTCTCCCATAATTTTATCATCACTATTAAACATTTGGCTTAATAACAACTTATTGAAAACATAGATTTAATATTTTACAACCAATTTAGTTTTTTGAATTTATATGTTTTCTTAAACACAATATCATGGAATCAAATTTAAGAGAGAAAGGGGGGCTGGAGGGAATAGGGATATAGGGAGGGATATAGTGAAAATTTTGGAGGGAAAATGGAGAGAGAGAGAGAGAGAGAGAGAGAGAGAGAGAGAGATGGATTTGGAGGTGAGAGATATGGGGGAAAGAACAAAGACATAGAGATATAGAGGTGGATAGGGAGAGAGAGTGCCAAGGGATAGATGGGGATAGATTGAGGGAGAGAGGAGAGGAGGAAAGAGAGAGAATATGAGAGGAGATAGATATGGAGCGAAGGGGAAGAGAGATAGAGAGAGGGAAACACGGAGATGTAGGAGAGAGAGAGAATGAGGGAGGGACAAATATAGTGATAGAGTTAGAGAGAGAGAGAGAGAGAGAGAGAGAGAGAGAGAGAGAGAGAGAGATGGGGGTATAGACAGAGGGAGGTGGGTGAGAACCGCAAAGAGAGGAAGGAAGAGAGAGAGACAGAGAGAGAGAGAGAGAGAGAGAGAGAGAGAGAAGGAAAGAGAGATAGAGTTGGAAGGGGGGAGAGGGAGGGAATAATAAATACATAGATGGAGACAGGTGGAGAGAGAGTGCCATGGGATATACGGAGAGAAAGTGAGGGAGATAGGAGAGCGGGAGGAGAGAGAGAGGGGAGAGAGAGATATATAGGGAGGGAAGGGTGAGAGAGAAGTAGAAGAGAGAGGGAGAGGGAGAGGAAGATGGAGGGGCAATGAGAGAGAGACATATACATGGAGAGAGTGTGTATGTTTGGGGAAAGATAGATAAAAGGAATAAGAAAGAGATGCATAGATACAAATATATATATTATATAGTATTATATAACTAGCCTATATCCATCTTAACCCCACATCTAATAAACATCTAGAGCAATCAAATATGTCGAGGTGAAAACCTTTTCTCAAGTTTTTCACTCAAAAATAAGGTTTGCACCTCGAGATATTTGATCCCTCTTGGTGCTTGCTAGATCTAGGGTTAAGATGGATGAAGGATGGTTATATAATATCAATGCTGACATAGTATGGGGGTACATCCGTAGTTTAAAATGGTTAACATTTAACATAAAAATTTAACATTTATATTTGAGTTAAATTAAACTAAAATAAAATAAAGCATCCAAAGTAATAAAAAAAGTTGAAACTAATAAATAAAAATTCAAAGTAATACAAAGATCAAAACATCTAAATGTTGACTCAATTAATAATAAAACGTTAAATTTAAAGTCAATTTGATATATTTTAGTTTATTTTTAACATGTGAATAGGATTTGTTATAATTACCATGGGACAATACCATGGCTTATCAATATCACATGCCCAAAAATCATAGCTTATTTCACAATCAAAATATTTTATAACAATATGACACAATTCTTAACTATGTGTATTCACCCTCACTTTATCATGGATATTGTGAACATTTAACTAGGATTTCTTACAACATCATACTATGGATTATCAATACCACATGCTCAAAAGTCATTACTTATCTTAGAATCAAAATATTTTGTAAATATTTTGTTTCAATTTAAATTTATACTATTTTCTTAATTAAATATAAAAGGAAGAATTTTATCATTAATTTTGAGATACATCTCAACCAACATCTACTAAAAAGAGTAGTCTTTTAGTGTGACTTTTTGGAGTTCCCGACGCATTTTTAGCTAGAATATGATCTTTATTTGTGTTGTTTAAAGTATTTTTTTTAATGCAGTAATGAATTCAATACCCTTAAGGAGTAGTATTTAAGTGTGACCTTCACATTTGTAGCCAGATCTTGATTTGTGTTGTTTAAACTAGTTTTTTTAATGCATTAGTGAATTCAACACCCTGAAGGAATCTTGATTTGTGTTGTCTAAACTAGTTTTTTTAATGCATCAGTGAATTCAACACCCTTAAGGAGTAGTCTTTCAGTGTGACCTTTTGGATTTCTCGACACATTTTTAGCCAGAATATGATGTTGATTTGTGATGTTTAAAGTATTTTTTTTACTACCTTTATGTATTCAAAATGTTTTGAAACCAGTGGGGAACTTCGATTGTGAAGAGGTCACCTATGAAAATTGTGATTTCACTGAATATCTGCTACATTATGGACAAATCAGATAAAAAAATAACGCTGAATTTTTTTCAAAAAGTCTCACTTAATGACTACCCTTTTTATTAAAGCATTCATTTAATTTCTTCGGGAATCATTTTAGAGAGTAGCCTTTAAGTGAGAATTTTTAAAAAATTTTAAAATGAGAATAATTTTATATCTAAATATGTCGAATTTATATAGTATAAATATTGTTATTGAGAATCAGTGTGGGTTATTGGTTAAACGGTGATGAGATCGATTGTTATAGCACTCTTCATAGGTTCAATCCCCTTCCCTAAGGGGTATTGGTTAAACAGTGATGAGGTCAATTGCTATAGCACTCATCATAGGTTCAATCCCTTTCCCCAATCGGGGTGATGATGTATCTAAACATGTTGATAAATATGGAGTAAAAAAAAAAAGGAGAAACAAAAGAGAAAATTAAAGGTACTACCAGTATTACAAAAAACAAAAAGGATCAACATAGATCCACCATGTTGAATAACAATAATAGAGCAAAAATAGTGTATGATTGTTCTAAATTTTTCATTATTGTATTTTCTTTGGAATAATTGATCAAATATAAGAGAGAGTGAGGGAGAGAGATGGAAAAAATAGCTAGTGAGAGGATGGTGGGAGAGACAGGGGGTGAGGAGAGAAAAAATACATAAAGGGAAAAAGGTGGAAAGAAAGATAGAGAGAGGGAGTGACACGCAAGAGACTCGGGAAGAGAGAAGAGGAGGGAACATAGGGAAGAGGAGAGGACAAACATAGGGAGAGAATCACAAGAGATAGAGCGGGAGGCATAGAGATGGAGCGGAGATAATCAAGGAGAGAGGGAGGGAGATAGTTCCAAAGTTAGAGGGAAGAGATAAAGAGAGAATGATGGAGGGAGATATAAAGGGAGGTGGAGAGAATGGAAAAGAGAGAGAGATCTCAATAGATATAGTGAGAGAGGGAGAGGGAGATAGAGATGAATTTGAAGGGGCAGAGAGAGGGAGGGAGGAAGAAAGGTGGAGAGAGAGAGGGAGTGACAAGGGAGAGATGGAGAGAGAGTGAGGGAGAGAGGAGAGTGGGAGGGAAGAGGGACAGGAGAGAGAGAGAGGGACAAAAGAGAAAGAGCGAGAGAAGAGGGAGAGGGATAGTGAGAGTAAGAGGGAGGGAGATATATATATATATATATATATGGGGAGAGAAAGTGTGCATGTTTGGGGCATGAGATGGAGAGAGGGAATAATAAAGAGTCACATAAATACAAATATCAATATTATATAGTATTATATAAACAACCTATATCCATATTCACTCTAGATATCTCAAACGTTGAGAGGCATCTATTATCCTAATGTGCAAACCTTTCCTCACATTTTGTAGTGAGAAGAGAGCTTTGTGCCTCAATAGATTTGATCCCTCTTGGCACTTATAGATGTGGGGTTACGATGTATTTAGGTTGGTTATTATTATTGCGACAACTAGCACTCTACTTCCCAATATAGGGTAGATGCCTAGATGTTAGATATAAATATTTCAAAATTCATTTTTTTTTTAATTATAATTTTTTTTTTATGAATAAAACTATCGAAAGTTGTTTAGATAAAAAATTCTAATATACTTTGACATTAAAATATATCACATATAATAGTTATAAAGTAACATCATTTTTATCATATTAATTAAAATAATGATTCCATAAGGTATTTAAATTTAATTAATATGCACATAAAATTTTATTATTTACAATATAAAAAGAGTCTTAATCATGAATATCCACCCCACTTTATCATGTATATTATCAAATTCTAAAGGCCAATACCATAATTTATCAATAACACATACTCAAGAACCATAACTCATTTCAAAAATTAAAATATGAATATTTTATTTCATATTAATTTTATAACTTTTATAAAATTAAAAATTAATACTTATAAGAAATACACAATATATTATGATTATTAACAATGAATATTCACTACTATTTTAACTTGTAAATAAGTTTTATTACAATACCATAAGTCAATACCACTTTCCCAAAAACCATAGCTCATTTCAAAATTAAAATATCTTGTAAATATTTTGTTTTAGTTTTATTTTATAAAAAATTTAAAATTAAAAAGCCTAGACATACATATTATAGTGGTGTCAATGTTTGTAAACATTTACATGTCACCTAAATTAAAAAATAATAAAAAGTTAAAACTTATTCCCTAGAAATGCTAGGATGTAGAGATGGTGTAATGTCCTATAAACATTATGACTTTGTTAAAGAAACAAATTTATTAATGATAATTATCAATAAAATATTTTGACTTGCTCAATTTACATAAAATTAAAAATAAAAATAAATAAAATAAAAATTAATAATTATAATTATAATTAATTGAAAATAAAACTAGCCTAGAGCAATCTTCACTTCAGATCTACCAATTGTGGAGAGGGATCAAATATATTGAAATTCGAATCTATTTTAGAGTGAAATGAGATTTGTTCCCACTGGGGATATGTAGATTCGGAGTTAACATATAATTATTCCTCGATTTCCTTTTAATTTTAGTTCCCTTAATTAAATAATTAATTATTTCAATTTGTTGACATGCCTCATTCTTTAATAGCTAATTATTTCATATATTTAATTCTCCTCAATGACTTAACCCTTTTTATATTCTAATTTATTTTTCATTAATTTATTTTACTCTTTAATGGTTATATTAATATTTTTATATTATTTTCTAATAACTTTTTTATTATTTTATTATTTATCTTTAACAACTAATAAGAAACTTCCATCTATAAAAGAATTGACAAGTTCATTTGTAATCATTCAATTTTGAAGTCCTAGATAATAGGTGAAGTGCCAACTCTAAACACATTTGTGATCATTCAATTGTCAAGTCCTAAGCGATAGATGAAGTATCCACTAAATATAAGACAGAATTAAAAATCCTTTACCTAATAAGATTTCAAAATTTCTCTTAATTACAACTTCTTACTAGTAAAATATAATATTTATTAAACAACATATTAAATTTCATAATTTTTTTTTTTTAATAAATGACTAACAACATACTACTCTTTTATTCCACAAGCTATCACTATAACATTGATTTTTAACATTATTATTATAACCCAAGGTAGTAAGTGTCTACGTATATCCCTTCCAAATATAACTGCAACTATCATCCCTAAATTCCTATATGTATTCCTTAAATAAACACCAAGAATAAAAAAAAATTGAACATGCGATATACCTAACACTTTATTTGCATGAAACTTGCAAATTAGACAACTTCTAAGAAACTAAAATCTATTACATTATTATTTTAGAATTTCTAAACTAATTTATATTCATAAATAAAAATATTACTTTGGAAAAATATTCGTGGCTTATGGAATCATATTATTTGTAATCACATATTCAAGAAAATCGTAAGTTGTGATCGTGAAATCATATTATTTGGTTCAATTTCAAACGATCTTTCCATTTTTTTTTTAGTTTTTCATTTATAATATAATACTTTTTAAATGTTTTATTTTATTTTTTAATTTAGTTATATTTAATTTTTATTAAATTATTAATAAATGATGATGATGGTTACTATCTGTTAAGACTAATGCAGTCTATTAGACTTTAAGAGCGGAGAAAAAAATCTAAGTTTGATTTTTCAAAATCTTTTTTCTATGGTCAAAGAGAAGAGAAATAAGTGCGAGGAGAAAGCATCTAAGTCTGATTCTTCAAAATCTTGTTTTTATGGCCAAAGAGAAGTGAATAAGTGGGAGGAAAAAAAATCTAAGTTTGATTTTTCAAAATCTTGTTTCTATGGTCAAAGAGAAGAGAAATAAGTGTGAGGAGAAAGAATCCAAGTTTGTTTCTTCAAAACCTTGTTTCTATTATCAAAGAGACTAGATTTTCATGTTTATTTGTGGTGTAATTTGATTAATAAATAGTTGTTTTTTTTCACTCCGAAAATACAATTTCAAATGACATTGTAATTTTTTTATTATTTAAAATTGGTTTTCAAATATATGAATATATTTAACACTATACAAAATTCCTAAAAGATCCAAATTCTACCAATTAAACAACTCAAACTAAAAGTTTTGAAAAATCTCTATTCGTTACTTAAAATTGAGCACCAAAACCTTTTTAAAAAAATCATTTATTAATTAAATGATGCATTTGTTTAATAAATTATTTAATTTTATAATTAATTTCAATTCAATGCTCACATTGAACTATATACCAAAAATGTTGGACATGATTCAAAGGTTTTCACATAATTTTTTTTCGGAGGAGAAGAGTTAAGTTTAATGTAAAAGGGTTTTAGGTGAACCATTTTTAAATATTTTATTTTAATTTTATTTAATAACATTTTTTAAATTAAATCGAAAGTAAAAAGACAAGAAAAAATCTAGTTATATAAAATAAATATAAAATACTAATTTTTTAGCCATATTTAAATTTAATTAGTAAAAAAAAAAAAAAACTTACAAAAAACTTATCATATACCAAGTTTTATAATCATCCATATTCACTCTTATTTTATGATGGATATTATTATCTTGTAAATAGGATTTATTGGGCGAGTACCATGAATTATCATTACCACATATCCAAAAGCCACAGCTCATTTCAAAATCATAATATTTTTTAAATATTTTATTTTAATCTAATTTTATAACTTTTTTAAATTGGATATAAAAAATAAAATAATGGTTGTTGTATAAAATAGTAATTCCATAACCATGTTTAAATTGAATTAATAAACACATTAAAATTTAATACTTCCAATAAACTTACAATATAACAAGAGTCACAACTATAGGTATTCACCTTCATTTTAAGATGGATATTGTTAACTTGTAAATACGTTATGTTATAATACCATGTCCCAATATCATGGCTTATCAACACCACATGCTTAAACACCATGGCTCTTTTATAAATCAAAATATTTTATATTTACTTATTTTACAAACTTTTTTAAATTAAATTTAAAACATAAAAATATTAAGAGATGGTTTGGTCAAATTACATAAAACTAAAAATACAATACAATAAAATAATAAGAATAAAACCAACCTAGATCCATCTTAAATCAAGATCTACCAAATGTAGTGAAAAATCAAATTTAAGTGTTGTGAAAAATCAAATATATTGAGATACAAAACTCTTTTAGAATAAAAAGAAATTTAATATCTCATAATAAATCTAAAGTTTAAATAAATCTAAATTAATTTATTAAACATTTTTTTCTTTATAAATAAACATCATGGCTTACTTTATTAAACATTAAAAAAAATTTAATCACATCTTCTAATAAATGAAAATCATAAATTGTGACAAATCATATTTTCCTTTAACAAACATTAAATATTTGTTCACCTTTCCAAATAAATGAAAATCATAAATTTTTAGATCCGTTTTATTTTTTCACTTTCAAAACGATTGTTTGATCTCCTCATAATAGAGTTAGCCTGAATTCGAGAGGCACAAAAGAGGAAAACCATCGTTCGTTGTCTAAATTTTCTGTAGCGAGAATTTGAACCCTAAAATCAGCCCATCTCCTCCTTTTAGAATTATATTTAAACACTAAAATCTGATTTCTGTCATTGCTTAAGGGTTAGATTTTGGTGTGATGGCAATGATCAACGGGAAGCTCAAGCTCCGAGTTACCAAAAGAATTGAAAGAGGAGATATTGAAGAGATTTCCACTTGAGTGTCTATGCAGATTTCGCAGTGTTTTCCAAGAATGGAATACCCTATTTACTTCAACCCGATTCATAACTACCTTATGAGTCAATTTCCCTTTAAATAACCAGCCATGCTTGGTTTTGTAAGGCCTGAACAGTATAGACCGTCAAAATCGATGTTGGACATATTGTTTTTCCACAAGGATGTGGAAGTCTTCCTCCTCGATTTCATTCTTAGAATGGATGTCTTCTAACGCTTATTGTCATGGATTGGCCGCAGGCCTGCTTGTCGACAATTGGGTTCTGTGTGGCCTGGACAGTATAGACTGTCAAAATCGATGTTGGACATATTATTTTTCCACGAGGATGTGGAAGTCGTCTTTCTCTCTTTCATTTTTAGAACGGATGTCTTCTGATGCTTATTTCCATGGATCAGCCGCAGGTCTGCTGTTGGTCGACAATTGGGTTCGACCAAACCCAATTGTCTGCAATCCTGTCACACGAAGGTCGTTAATGCTTCCCTCATCGCCATCCATGAGGTTGGATGTCACGAAAGGCATCTTGGCAGGGGATTTGAATGGTAATCAACAGAATTACAAAGTGGTTTTTGTCAACAAGGCTTTTAATCGAAGGGAGAAACAGGTAGCGGGAGTGCATCACGTTCCTCGGCAAAATGTAGAAATCTATGATTCGTTCAAGAAATCTTGGAGCATAAAAACGCGCATTCCTAAGAATGTTTCCATAACGGGTGCTTTCATAGAGGGTGCTTATTCAGTAAAGAATACTTCTAATTTAAGGCCACCTGCTAGTCTGGAAAGAAAGAATTTGTGGGGAAGCCGAGTATTGTTGGTGTGAGCCTGCAAAACGAGAGTTCCATCTTAGCTCCGTTAGCATAGATCTAGGGTTTTATTGGCAAGGTGCGTATTGGAAGGTAACCAGGAGAAGATTTTAAAGGAGGTAGATATCTTGGGGCTTCTGAAGGTGAAGGTTGACTCCGACATCTCTGCATCGTGGATGGAGATTGCAAGGATGCCTCAATCAATGTGTGATGAAGTAAGGGGGATTTGGCTTAACGAGAGGTATTTTCAATTTTTAGGTGTAGGGGATTATCCATGCTTCAGAGGCCATAGAAGTATGAAAGTGGCGCTTTATAGTTCAACCGAAAGTTCATGGAGTTGGCTTCCCTATTGTCACAGTCGTATGTCTAATACTACATGGATGTATTCCTTTGAACCAAGACCTGATATGAAAGTCATTTGAATGGTAAGTGTATACATTTCTCCTTCTCCAACTAACAATATTAAACATAATCTAGTGCAATAAGATGATTATTATTGTTTTGATTTTCCTACCTTCTGTGTTTCTTAACTTATTTTATAAAATTATAGAGTTTTGTTGAACAAAGTTTAAATTTTAAAATATAATATGTTAGATTCAGTTGAACAATTCAGCTTTAAATAGGATTTTAGTTGATTTCAGCCATGTTCTGTGATTGAAAATAATTCCTTAGTTTCATGTTGTGATATCCCTAATCTCCTTTTCTGGTATTTGCTTTCAAATAATCTATATCCATAAGATCTATTGCTGAGATAGCTATCTAGGTATGTGGAATCAATAAAGAATATTTTAAATGTCTTTAGGGATTTATCAGCGATGTTGTTCAATATGTTATACCTGCGCTATGACCGATGTGTTATCATGCAGGCTTTTCCTATGGTGGTGTCGAGTTCAATGATTGCGGTCCAAGTACTCAGAATTGGTTAAGAGAAAATTGAAATCGGCTTTTTTGGCTTTTGAGATTGGCCAGTCACCCGTTTTTCTTGAATGTCTTATCAATGAACATGTATTCGTGTTAAGATTTCTGAGAATTCCAGAACAACAAATGGAGAATAAAACTCCCCTCTTCAACATAGAGAAAATATTAAAATTTCTTGACAGGAGACAGAGTTTCAACTCTAAATGCAAACTTTTATTTCTTCAAAATTGTTACAAATTCTTCCTCTAATAGAGGGATAACAAAAATAGTGATTGATTCTACAACACAGTGCACACCCAAGACTTCACTGTCTCTCACAAAAGAAACTGTATCTCAAAAGAAAACACTGCTGAGTTTTTCATTTCCCACGCTGCTGTGCTAAAACAAAACATTTTCAATAATACAGTCTTTCGGTCCTTTTGCCTTTTATATGTCACATACACAAAAAACATTACAAAAATATATTAAAAAAATTAAAAAAAAAACTATTAAAAGACTATCGGCCCCACATAACAAATGCATTTTGAACATGCGATTAAAAAAATTTAAATCCAATCTAAACTTGCTTCGGGTCCGTGACTAAACAAAACAAATGCACCACACGAAAGTTCTGATTGTGATTAACAAACGGACGCGACGAGCAAATATAAAAACTGGCTCATAAACCAATCGGGTTCGGTATTTAACACTGTGCGATCGGGCCTCGAATAAAAGAGTTCCGATCTATAATATGGTCGGGTCCGCCTATTTCAAAATGCAATCGGGCCCAAAACAAAAAAGATCCCGATTGAAACTTTGCGATTGTATTTTAATGTGCTGCGTGGTCTGTGGACCCACGGGCCTCGACTGATGGTGGAGGGTGACTATAATATAAATTTTGGTTGTTTATTATATCAAAACAGTCCGCTTGAGACACTCGGACTATGTAATATATGTAAGTATGCTGCGATTTGCGATTGTGATTGCGATTGCATTGCATTGCAAATCTTCACATCAACAGGACACTGCTAATGAAACTTGTGATTTTGATTGGCACTCAAGTGGTGGGGACCACTTGTCTTGCCTCTTCAAAAATTAAAGAACTTTCGTTGTTTTAAGAAATTTTCTTCATTTCTGGTTGTTGAAGGCTTAAAAGCCCGAAATGACGGTTTTTTAATAAACTCTGTTCTTCCGTAGTTTTGAACCATGAAAGTCTTCATCCGTCTGAAAAAATGGCTACGTCCATCACAGAATTAATTCTCCTCTGCAATTGTGGCTGCCACCCATCACCATTGATTTATTCCTTACGGTTCTTCCCATTCTTCTTTAATACATAATGTTGTGCACTCAATATCTGTTGCTACTACGTCTGTACTCTTTTCTTCCTGCTCAAAGGCTAGCAGGTGACTTTAATATTTTCAACACTCCCCCTTAAAGTCAGCTGCTGGGTTATCAATCATACCCAAGCATTTTCTTAAAAATTCAAATGTCCTCTACCCCAATGGTTTTGTTAAAATATCTGCATATTTCTCCTCTGTTTTACAATGTTGTAAAACAATTTCTCCATTTCTCACCAATTATTTGATATAGTGAAACTTTGTATCTATGTGTTTTGTTCTCTTATGAAACACTGAATTCTTTGAAAATGCAATAGCTGAGCTATTGTCACAATAAATCATTGTCCCTTTTACCTGTTCTTGGCATAAACTTCTCAACATCCTCCTCATCCAAATTGCTTGACACGCTGCTGCAGTAGCTGCCACATTTTCTGCCTTTGCTGTAGATAATGCTACAATCAACTGTTTCTTAGAAGCCCATGAAATGGCTCCTGAACCCATATGAAAAACATAACCGGAAGTGCTCTTCTGATCATCTACACTTCTAGCCCAATCACTGTCAGTGTAACCAACTAACTCAGAATTTTCTGAAGCAGTATATAAAATACCAAATCTTTTAGTTCCTTTAACATACCTCAGAATTCTCTTTGCTGCCTGCCAATGTGCTTCTTTTGGCTTCTCCATAACTCTGGAAATCAAACTAACAACATGCATAATATCCGGCCTAGTTGCAGTCAAATACATGAGGCTGCCAACTATGCTTTTATACAAACTTGGATCAAAATCCTTGCTGTTGTCATCTTTACTCAACTTCAATCCCATTACTGTAGGAGTAATTGCAGCTTTGCACTCCTGCATATTAAATATTTCCAAAACCTGATTCACATACTTTGCTTGAGAAATAAAAATCCCTTTTTCACTTTGCTCTACTTCTATTCCTAAGAAGTATCTCAACAAGCCCATGTCAGTCATTTCAAATTCATCTTTCATAACTGTTTTAAAATTTTCAATAAGGTAATCATCATTACCTGTAAAAATTGGATCATCAACATATAAAACAACAATGAACATTTTACCATCTTTTTCTTTGATGTAGAGGGTGGGTTCTCCCTCACACTTTTCAAATCCATTTTCCAGTAGATAGGAGTCTATCCTACTATACCATGCTCTTGGTGCTTGCTTCGGCACATAAAGAGCTTTCTTCAATTTGCAGACTTTATGCTCTTTGCCTTTCTTCTCATAGCCCAGAGGTTGTTCCACATATACCTCTTCCATTAACACACCATTTAAAAATGCGGAATTTACATCCATCTGGTATACTTTCCATTTGTTTTATGCTGCTATTGACAACACTGCTCTTACTGTCTCCATTCTTGCAACTGGTGCAAAAGTTTCTTCATAATCTATCCCATGCTTCTGCTTGTATCCTTTGACAACAAGTCTGGCCTTGTGTCTGTCTATCTTTCCTTTAGCATTACTTTTGTTATTATAGACCCATTTAACTCCAATGACTTCTTTACCTTTTGGGAGATCAACCAATTCCCATGTTTTGTTCTTCTCTATGGAATTGATTTCATCATCCATAGCTTCTATCCATTTTCTATCTTGAATAGCATCTTCAAATTGAATAGGATCATCAACTTGACAATACAAAGCAAATAGGGAATTCATACCTTCATTTGCCGCTTCCTCCACATAAATTTCATTAAGACTTCTGAACTTTGTTCCTCTTTCATTTGGTGTAGTCGTGCTTGAAGAAGCACTTGAATCTGCTCCATGTGGTGTTCTTGGTGATGCACTCTCATTTCTTCTCAAGGGTGTTCTCGCTGCTACTTGAGGTGTCCCTTGCTGTCCTTGTGTTGGTGGAGGTTGTGCTACCGATGAGTTGTTAATTTCAATCACTTCTTCCTCATCTTCATCATGAGATAAACAACTTTTAACATTGACTGTTTTCTCAATGCTTCCATCCCATGCTTCCTCTTCAATAAACTGCACATCTCTGCTTATTACAAACTTCTTTGTGGATGGGTTATACAATCTGTATCCTTTGGAATCTTCACAATATCCAAGAAAGATGCACTTATCCCCCTTACTATCCAACTTCTTCCTCAACTTGTCAGGAAGGTGTGCATATGCCACACATCCAAAAACTCTCATGTGGGTGACTCCCTGTTTTCTGCTACTCCATGCTTCTTCTGGAACTTTGTTCATCACAGCTTTTGTAGGTCATCTATTCAAAATATACACAGCACAGTTTGCTTCTTCTGCTCAATACTCATTCGACAAGTGTTTTTCCTTTAGCATGCTTCTCACCATTTCCATTATGGTTCGATTCTTCCTTTCAGCAACTCCACTCTGTTGCAGTGTGTACCTTGTGGTAAACTACTTGTGTATGCCATTCTCTCTGCAAAAACGCAGAAATTCCTTTGATATATATTCTCCTCATCTATCATTTTTGAGAACTTTAATGTGCGGCCCACTCTGTTTCTCTACAAGAGATTTAAAATAACAAAATTTCTGAAATATTTCACTCTTATACTTCAGAAAATAAACCCACACTTTTCTTGTGAAATCATCTATAAAGGTCAGCATGTAGTTTCTGCCTGAAACTGATGTTTTTTGCATCGGCCCACATAAGTCTGAGTGAATGATCTCTAAGCGTGCTTTCTCCCTTATGCATTTCCCTAATGGAAAATTTTCTTTGTGTTTCTTTCCCAGGATGCAGCCTTCACATAGGTTGTCAAGCTTCTCAATCAATGACAAACCTCTTACCATTTCTTTTCTGTGCAACAATTTTAATCCTCCAAAATTGAGATGTCCAAATCTTAGGTGCCATAACCAATTTTCATCTTTTTCTTCCTTCTGAAAGGCTTCTTGTGTTATAGCTGCTATGCTCTTTCCTTTTCCCTTCAAGTTAGTGCTGAGCTTGAGCGAAAACATTCTATTGCTGGTCATTTGTATTTCAGCAATTATCTTCTTGCTTGGAGGTATATCTTTTATTGTGCACACATCATCCTTGAAAATTACATTGTAACCTTTTTTTATGAGCTGCCCAATGCTCAAAAGATTACACTTCAAACCTGGAACATAATAGACATGTGGAACAAAATTTTTTCTCGCCATTTCTTGCTCGAATACTAACTTTTCCTTTTCCTTTTACAAAGATCTTAGTATCAGTCCGTGTGGTTACTTCTGATTTTACTTCTTCATCTAGATTGGAAAACATTGCTATGTTTCCAGTCATGTGATTACTACATCCTGAATCTAAGAACCAAACATCATCTTCTATATCTTGTGCTACATTACATGTTAACAACACATTACTTGGGTTCTTTTCTTCTTTTGCTACATTAGCATTCTGCCTATTTTTCATGTCATTCTACTTCTTTCTACATTCATTGGCATAGTGCCCATATTTCTTGCAATAATGACACTGGACATTGGATTTGTCATACCTTTGTCCATGTGCATGTTGGTGTTGGTGTCCACCTTGTTGGTTGTTGCATTGGTCGTGGCTCTAATTCTGACTATTGCTCCTTCCATGTGAATGTGAAGGACTGTCCCTTCCACCTCTGTTTTGGCTTCTACCTCTTCCTCTTCCTTTGCCTCGACCTCTTCCTCTTCCTGAAGGCATCTAGGTCTTGAAGGCGTGCTCTAAAGATGAATTTTCATCTATTCTCAATCTCTATTCATGAGTTATCAGTGAGGCATGAAGTTCATCTACCGTGAACTTTGAGAGATCTTTGGTCTCTTCTATGGTGGTAACAATAACATCAAACTTTGAGGGTAAGCTCCTCAAAATTTTCTCCACAATTCTTCTTTCTTCAAGAGTTTCTCCATGGGATCTTATTTGATTTACAATCCCAATCACATGACTGAAGAATGAGTCAATAGTATCTGACTCTTTCATGCAAAGAGTTTCAAAATCTCTTCTTAGAAATTGTAGTTTTGTTGTCTTAACTTTCTCCATACCTTGATAGGCTACTTTCAGAGTTTCCCATGCATCCTTGGACCTCTTAGCTACTGCTATCCTTGGAAAAATACTATCATTTATTGCTTGATACAATAGGAAGAGAGCTTTAGAGTCTTTCTTCCTATTTCTCTTCAATATATCCTTCTCTGCTTGAGTTAAAGCATTAAAAGCCTGCTCATCAGCTGGTTCATCAAAACCATCTTCTACAAACTCCCATAAGTCTTGTGAGACAAACAGGGCTCTCATGGTAATGGCCCAATAATAATAGTTCTTTCCATTAAATTGTGGAAGATGAACATTTCCAATACTCATACCAGTACTTCGTCCAGCCATTGCTTTTAAACTGAACTCTGAACTTAGACCAACTGTCTTTCCTTCTCTGAAAGAACAAACTCTTTTAAACAAAAACAACAACTCTGTTTTCTCTGAGAAATACTTGATATTTTGACTCTTGTTGAGCTTTCACACCACTGGAGAAAACGTTGCAACAAGTCTTCTTCTTCTTCAGCTTCTTTGAAACCTTCAAAGAGCCTGAACTAGCTCTGATACCATGTTTAAATTTCTGAGAATTCCAGAACAACAAATGGAGAATAAAAATTCCCTCTTCAACACAAAGAAAATATTAAAATTTCTTGACAGGAGACAGAGTTTCAACTCTAAATACAAACTTCTAATTCTTCAAATTGTTACAAATTCTTCTTCTAACAGAGGGATAACAAAAATAGTGACTGCTTCTAGAACACAGTGCACACCCAAGACTTCACTATCTCTCACAAAAGAAATTGTATCTCAAAAGAAAACGCTGTTGTGTTTTTCATTTCCCGCACTGTTGTGCTAAAACAAAACATTTTCAATAATACAAGCTCTCAGGCCTTTTGGCTTTTATATGCCGCATATACAAAAAACATTACAAAACTATATTAAAATACTTTTAAAACAAAACTATTAAAAGACTACCAACCCCACATAACAAATGTGTTTTGAATGCATGATTAAACAAATTTAAATCCAATATAAACTTGCATCAGGTCCGCAACTAAACAAAACAAATGCACCACACGAAATTTTCGATTGCAATTAACAAACGGAAATGACGAACAAATATAAAAACTAGCTCATAAACCAATCAGGTCTGGTCTTTAACACTGTGCGATCAAGCCTCGAATAAAAGAGTTCCGATCTCCGATAAAAAATGGATGCGATGAACATATAGAGTCCAGCCTATAATATGGTCGAGTCCTCCTATTTCAAAATTCAATCGGGCCCAAAACAAAAAGGCTCCTAATTGAAACTTTGCGATTGTATTGTAGTGTGTCGTGTGGTCTGTGGACCCGCGGGCCTCGGCTGACGGTGGAGGGTGATTATAATATAAAGTTTGGTTTCTTATTATATCAAAACATTCCACTTGCGGAACTCTGCCATATCAACAAGACACTCCGACTATGTAATATATGTAAGTATGCTGCGATTTGCAATTGCGATTGCGATCGCATCGCATCACAAATATTCACAGCAACAAGACACTGCTAATGAAACTTTTGATTCCAATCGCATCCCATCACAAATCTTCACATCAACAAGTCACTGCTAATGAAACTTGCGATTCTGATTGGCACTTAAGTGGTGGGGACCACTTGTCCTGCCTCTTCAAAAATTAAAGAACTTCCGATGTTTTAAGCAATCTCCTTCATTTCTGGTTGTTGAGGGCTTAAAAGCCCGAAATGAATGTTTTTAATAAACTCTGTTCTTTCATAGTTCTGAACCATGAAAGTCTTCGTCCCTCTGCAAAAATGGCTACGTCCATCACAGAATTAATTTCCTTTGCAAGTGTGGTTGCCGCCCATCACCATTGATTTCTTCCTGACAGTTCTTCCCATTCTTCTTTAATACATAGTTTTGTGCACTCAATCTCTGCTACTGCTGCCTCTGTACTCTTTTCTTCCTGCTCAAAGTCTAGTAGGTGACTTTAATATTTTCAACAAGCCGATGTCTGAACTGAAATGTATTTTTTTAGATTTAGCAGGAAAAATGCTATATGTGGAAACAAATTATTTGGATTCGTAGCCATCCAATATCTTGATGTACAGATTGGTTTATTTAATTTTTAAACTTAACATTTCAAAATCTGCATATTATTGATGATGTTTATTTAATTTCTAAAATCACTAGTTTTATAAATAAATTCAATAAATATATATATTATTATATGTGGTGAGAGAGATACAAGCAATTCAAAATATTTCACCAGTTGATGCAAACACTATTGTGTCCGTATGTAACCTTGGAGTTCATATTCCACACCTTCAATTCAATGGTTAGAGTAAATGGACCAGAGGAAAAATTGTTAACAGATCACTTGAACTTTAGTTGAATGCATTCCAGAGGCTGTGTCAGTTTAAGCAACTCAAACTATCTTGGAAATCACAATGCCTTGTACCAAAGTATCGATTGATTCATTTGCCCTTGTAACTTACAGAAGAGTTACAGAGTTTAAGTTTTGATAAGAGTTTCTCTTAGCCAAATGCTATTCATATAGATCGCCATGTTCATATCAGTGACCAATAATGTGGCAATGGATCACCATCTCTATGGTTGAAAGAGTTGCAGAGATGTTAGTTTAACCAATTGATATGTGCTTTGACCTCCGCAAATCCAAATATTTTCTATGGTAGGTGGTTTATTAATACTGTCAGAAAGGATCTGATCTGTTACAGGTTTTCCCGGGATTGTGCTAGCATGCATGAACATTGAAAATGGAAAATGTTTTATCTTTTATCTGTTAATGGCAATGACCCGTGCATTTTCAACAACAACTTTGAGCCTAGTGGTCTAAAAACCAGTGTGTTTTTGCTTTGTGAGCATTTTATCTTCTGCCTTCTAAGGAACATACACTGACCCATGAATGTCTTCGGCTCTCTAAAACTGAATCCCCTAGTTCTAAATGTGCTTTTTAGAATCTAATAGAACCACCAAGCTGGTTGGTGGAAGATTTTTCAAACAGGGTATCGTTGAAATCCTAACGGGAGAAATTATATTGAAGCAATGTTTCCCAAGTTTAAAATGTAGAAAATGAGTTTGATTTTGGTAGGAAAGAATTTTCTATTCTTTTGCAACACTTATTTAGTAAGATGAAATGTAGTTCGTTAGAGTTCAAGGAAGAAATCAGATCCATGTTTTGGTTTAAATTCCTCTCTATGCGTTTACCTAATTCCTGGTGGTTTTCAAGGCAGTCATTAATTCTTGATAGTCATTGGTTCAATGTGTATATTTATAGGATACCTTTTCAAAGGTACCAAATTCCCATAAAAGAGGAACGCTAGTTACATATTTTACCTATGTACCTGAACTTAGTTTATAGCTTGTAGATTGCATGGTCATGACTCAACTGTAATATTTATTTGATGTGTCAACATTATCTAAATGGGTGGGAAAGGAGAAAATAATTTCTCATGAGTCTTTATTTTCTCATAAATCAATTAAAGAGGGCATGACATGAGTTTAACTCAATTTGTTTTGACATGGTTTAAGCATGTTGCATATTTATTTCATCATTTAATTAATGTGAAAGAGTAAACTAAAAGTTGGGTAATATTTTTAAAAGTGATTTATGGGCATGTTTAAATCATGCTAGCAAAACGGATGAGATTGTATTTATTACTCTTCTCTTAGAAAATTTCAAAATTAGAATTAAATGAAGTTATATATTTTGGTATCTTTTCACTTGCAATGATATTTTTTCTTCTTACAAATCTCTCTTATTCAAGAATTTAGATTGGACAAGGTACATCGTGTACAAGTATAATTTGCTAATATATAGGCAAGCCTACAATAAAATCTTAGATGGCAACTGACAATAACATATAACAGAAGTGGGCAATATGTGATTTGTGAAAGCTCATATATTAATTGTCCTCATGTTAAAGCTCCTTACCGATGAATTTTATTGTTATTGTCACCAGGATCTTCAGGATTTCCTTCATGGGATTTCCAAATTTCCTTTCTTGGGTAAGAACTTGTCAATTGTGTGGTCGTTATGGATATGTAATATTTATTTTGGTGTGACAACATCAGCAAAATGGGTGTAAAAGGAGAAGCTAATTTCTCTTGAGTTTGTATTTTATCATAAAGACATTAAAGAGGGAATGTCATGAGAGTAGCTCCTATTGTTTTGACATAGTTTTAAGCATGTTGCATATTTATTTTTTCATTTAATTGATTTAAATGAGTAAACTATATGTTGGGTAGTAATTTTAAAAGTGATTTATGGGCATGTTGTGAATGAAAGGTGTCATTAGAATTTAAAAGATACCAGTAGAATGGATGAGGTTGTATTTATTACTAATATCTTATAAAATTCCAGAAGTAGAATTAAATGAAGTTGGAGATTAGTGGATACTCAACTTGCAGTGATTTGTTTTTATTTTTACAGGTCTCCCTTGTTGGAAGATCTAGATTGGGAAAAGTACTTAGTGTGCTAGTATAATTTGCTAATATATAGGTAGGCCTACCAAAAAATAAATTATTGGTAACTCAAAATATCATATAATAGCAGTGCCCAATATGTGACTTGTCAATGGTCAAATATTTCTTTTCCAATGAATTTTATTGTTATATTCACCACCATCTTAAGGATTTCTTTATGAAAATGTAAAAGTTTGTGGTTCCAAGTATTAGTGCCCCAATTGCATGGTATAGAATGTAGGAGCTTAATCTTATTGTGAATGTTGAGACGGGTCAATATAACTAATTTAAATATAGATAAATATTTGACGCCTCATGGGTGGAGATCACGTCCATCATTAGGCTCTTAGAATATTTTGGGAGCTAAAACAATTAAGGTTTCCTTATTTCTGGAAGAGAAAATAGAGTTGGAACACCTCCATAAATAAACTCATCAAATGTGATGAAAATACACTTCAGACAAGAACTTAGTGGTGTGACATCAAATCCTCCAGCTCAACTCTTCTTGTTTACATATGAAATTCATAGCCAAACAAGGGAGGTGTTGTCCAACTGTTCACTATCTGATTTCAAAAGGCAAGATTTGTTTAGCACAATGAGACAAAGGAACCATAGTACACCAATGTTACCTTTGTCTCCTGTTGATCCTGTTGTGTTCACTATCTGATTTTGAGAGGAATTATATGGTTAGGACAATGAGACAAATGAACCACAATATGGCAACATTACCTTTGTCGTCTGTTTATTCTATTGTGTTATCAAATACTCATGCTTCTCTTTCTCAAAGTGTGAGCTCATAACCTTACCATATAAACGAGTTGAGAATTAGTCCTTCTTATAGCCAAGTCTTTCTTTGTAATCCTAGATCATTTTAAACTATCTCAGATTTCAATGTGGACAATATTCTTAGTTTGCAAGCTTTCTAGAATGTTTAAATTTCCAATGGAAATATCTACTGTGATGTTCTGAATGCAATCAAAAAAAGGAAATGTGTTTCCCCACAACACAGAGACTTCAAAATAAAATGTGGAATTGAAAAATTCATTCACAGCCAGTGGAAAAATACACAGGAGAGGAATTAATTTTCTATTTCTATTCAACTCTATCTCTAATGAAAAATTACATAGCTTATATCAAATGGCCAAAGCCTGAAAACCTAATCTAATCAATGCAATTCAATGTTATGAACAGATGTTCAACAACATTTTCCCTTGGTCGTCAAAAGGCCCATTTCTGCATTCACTCGGCACGCAGGCCATATTCTCCTTTACAAAGGAAAACACGCGAAGACATGTTCAAAACACACAAAAGGGAGGATCTCAAATCTTATGCAGTATGGTCCTAGTCCACTTCGCGTTCGCGCAGATCGACGAAAATAACTTTTATCTCTCACACTATTCTTTAAACTTTGTGAACTGTGATGTGCGATGTGACGTGGCATGTATTACATCACATACAATATAACTGAACTTGTGGGCACTCAAATGGTAAACTTAAATCTTGGCGAATGCAATATGCGATAGTGATATCGCATCGCAAAACATATAATATACGCTATGGCGGTTTGGCAGAAACTTAAATGTTAGATATTTCGATATGTGATAGCGATATCACATCGCAAATTTAATAACATAACATGTGGTTATAGAAAAGGTAAGTGGTAAGTGTTGCACAATGTGGTAAGTGTGAGCGGTAAACAAAAATAAGTGTCGTGAACAAAAATACAAAGGATTTGAATGAAAATCAAAGGCTTGGAGCATCATGGAAATGCGGTTGATATATGGTAGGTCCTGCCAGATGTTGCATCAATGGTGGAATAATTTAAATGGAAAAAAATTAAGGTTAAAAAAAAGGGATTGCGATTGCAAATTTCACTTCAGGAAAAAAGAAAAAGGTAATTCAAAGCAGTGGTTCAGAAATAAACGCAGAGTTAATGCTCGGGTACTCTGTTTTGATCTTTGCGTGGATTGCCTGAAGATGCCTCAAGCTTCTTGGATATGTTGTTGTCCTTCTCTGCTACAAAATTTATGGAGTTGTGGGTTGTTGTTGCTTCTCATTCATGGTGGTGGTTGGGATTTAAAATTCCAACACTTGCCCTTAATCACAGCTGTCGCCTTGAGTCATTCCCATATATTTTTTGAGATACTCAAAACTCTTCTGTGCTAATGGCTTTGTGATAATATCAGCAAACTGTTCCTTTGTCCTTTAGTGCTCAAAAAAATCTCACCATTTTTAACCAATTGTCTTATAAAATTATATTTTGGATCAATATACTTTTCTCTCTTATGGAAAATATAATTTTTCGATAATGCTATTGATGAGATATTATCACAATAAATAGTGGTTTCCTTGTCTTGCTCATGGCATAAATATCTCAACATCCTTCTCATCCATATTTCTTGGCATGTTGCTGCTGTTGCTGCTACATACTTTACCTCTATTGTTGATAAAGCAACTATTGGTTGTTTCTTAGAAGCCCATGAAATGGCTCCCAATCCAAAATGAAACACATACCCAGATGTTCTCTTTCTATCACCTACACTTCCAACCCAATCACTATCAGTGTATCCATTCAACTTAAAATTATAAACTGAGGAGTATAGAACACCAGACCCCTTCGTTCCATTCACATACCTTAAAATTCTCTTGGCTAATTTCCAATGTGTCCCTTTTGGTGTTTCCATGAATCTAGAAATTAAGATTACAACGTACTTAATATTAGGCCTAGTTGTAGTCAGATACATGAGGCTGACAACTATGCTCTTTTCTCTTATACAATGTTGGATTGAAATTCTTGCTGCAATCTTCTTTGCTTAAATTAAACCCCATGATAGTTGGAGTTACTACTGTTTTGTTGTGTTTCACTTTAAACCTCTTCAAAACTTCTGCAACATATTTTTCTTGGGAAATAAAAAAATGATAAGGATCCTACCATCATTTTCTTTTATGTAGAGTGTGGGTTCACTGTCACATTTTTCAAATCCATTTTCTGTCAGCTTAGCATCTATCGTGCTGTACCATGCTCTTGGTGCTTACTTTAGCCCATAAAGAGATTTCTTCAACTTGCACACTTTGTGCTCTTGGCCTTCGATATCATAGCCTGAAGCTTCTTCAACATATAACTCCTCTTTCAACACTCCATTCAGGAATGCTGACTTCACATCCATTTGGTATACTTTCCACTTTTTTTGTCTTGTTATCAACATCACTATTCTTACTATTTCCATCCTTGCAAATGGCGCAAAATTTTCTTCATAATCTCTTCCTTGTTGCTGCTTATAGACTTTCACAACAAGTGCTGCTTTATGTCTTTCTATCTTGCGTTCAACATTGCTCTTGGTCTTGTAGACCCATTTTACTCCAATGACTCTTTTACCTTGTTGGAGATCCACTAACTCCCATGTATCATTATTTTCTATTACAACAATCTCTTCATTCATTACTTCAATCCATTTTTCTTCTTTTACAGCATCTTTAAAATGAATTGGGTCATCAACATGACAAAACAAATAAATTAAAGAGTTCAGACCATTATTATTATTAGCTTCTTTCTCATAAATTTGACTCAAATTTCTGAATCTTGGTCTTCTTGGTGTGCTTGGAGTTCGACTTGAACTCGAGGGAGTTTCTAATCATTGTGGTGTGTTGGAGAACCACTTCCTTGATTTCTCAAGGTCGTTTTGTTTCCTCCTTATGGTGTGTTCTGCTGTTCATGTGTAGGTGGAGGAGGAACCACTCTAGAGGAATTATTTTCTATAATCAATTCCTCTTTCTCTTCATAAGACACACATGTCTTAACATTTACCATTTTCTCTAAGCTTCCATCCCAAGCTTTTTCTTCAATAAACTGCACATCTCTGCTGATTATAAATTTCTTGGTGGATGGATTATAGAGTTTGTATGCCTTGGACTCATCACTATATCCAACAAAGATACAATTCCCCCCCTTGATGTCCAACTTCTTCCTTAGTTGATCTTGGACATGTGCATATGCCACACATCCAAATACTTTCATGTGAGTGACAAACTATTTTGTTCTACTCCATGCTTCTTTCGGAACTCTATTCATAACAGCTTTGGTGGGGCATCTATTCAAAATATATGCTGCACAATTGAAAGCTTCAGCCCAATACTCATTTGGAAAATGCTTCTCCTTCAACATACTTCTGACCATGTCCATGATGGTCCTATTCTTCCTTTCTACAACACCGTTTTTCTATGGTGTGTACCTTGTGGTAAACTTCTTGTGTATGCCATTTTCGCTATAAAAACGTAGGAAATATTTGGAGATATATTCTCCACCTATGTCGATTCTCAGCACTTTGATGTAGTGCCCACTATGCTTCTCAAGAAGAGCTTTGAAGTGGTATAACTATTCAAACAATTCACTCTTCTGTTTCAAGAAATAAACCCATGTCTTCCTTGTATAATCATCAATAAATGTTAAAACATAATGGCTACTAGCTAAATATGGCATTTGCATTGGTCCACACAAATCTGAGTGGACAATATCTAAGGGTACCTTTTCCCTTATACTCTTTCCTATTGGAAATGATTCTCTGTGTTGTTTTCCCAAGATGAAACCTTAACATAGGCTGTCTATTTTCTCAATGAGTGGTAATCCTTTCCCCATCCCTTTTCTATGCAAGAGGTTCAAACCTCCAAAATTGAGATGTCCAAATCTCAAGTACCATAACTAGTTGTCATCTTTCACTTCTTCTTAGAAGACCTCTTGTGTGGCTACTGCTACCACACCTCCTTCCTTTAAGTTTGTTATGAGCTTGAGAGGAAACATTCTATCCTTTTTCATGTGCACTTCTGCGATGACCCTATTATTTGGAGGTATTTCCATGATAGTACACACATCATTCTTAAAAAACACATTGTAGCCCTTGTTCATGAGTTGTCCAATGCTTTGAAGGTTACATTTCCGGCCAGGTACATAATATACATCTGGCACAAACTTATTTTCTCCCATCCTTGTCAATATGTTGACTCTTCCTTTTCCCATGATAGAAACTTTGTTTTCAGTCCCTGTTGTCACTTCAGATTTCACATTCTCATCCAAATTGGAAAACATTGCTATGTTTCCAGTCATGTGGATACTACAACATAAGTCGAAGAACCATATATCTTCATGTTTTTCTTGTGCTACACTACATGTTAAAATCATATTACTCTGGTTCTTATCTTCTTTTGCAAAATTTGAATTTTTCCTATCATTCATGTCATTTTGTTTCTTTCTACATTCATTGGCATAATGCCCATACATTTTACAATAATGAAATTGGACATGGTATTTATCATACATTTTTCCTTGTGCTTGGTGTTGGCTTGAGCCTTCGCTTTGATTCTGGTTGCTGCCCCTTCCACTTGTGCTTGCAGGGCTATATCTTCCATCTCACTGTGGGCTTCTTCCTCTTCCTCAGTATTTTGATCTTCCTTGACCTCTACCTTTGCCAAAAGACATCTGTGTCTTGAAAGCATGCTCAATGAGGAATTCATGTTCAGTATATGTTCATGAGACATCAGGGATGCACAAAGCTCATCCACTGAAAATTGTGAGAGATCCTTTGTCTCTTCTATGGCCACTACTATGGCATCAAATCTTGAGGGTAGACTTCTCAAGACTTTCTCCACTATTCTTCTTTCCTCAAGTGTCTCTCAATGAGACATTCCCTAGGTGACCAACCCAATCACATGTACGAAGAATGATTCTATGTTATCAGACTCTTTCATACAGAGAGTTTTAAAGTCTCTCCACAACATTTGTAACATTGTTGTTTTCACTTTCTCCATGCCTTGATAGGTTCCCTTGAAAATATACCATGCCTCCTTATAATTTTTTGCTATTGCAATCCTCAGGAATATACTCTCATGTACTGCTTGATAAATATAGAAGAGGACTTTAGAGTCCTTCTTCCTATTATCTCTCAAAAATCTCTTTCTACTGTTGTCAAAGAAGCCAGCACTGTCGCGTTTGTTGTTCTTGGAAAGATTATTCCACCAACTCCCATATGTCTTGTGAAGAAAACATGGCTCTAATCGTAATGGCCCAATATTCATAGTTCTTCCCATTAAACTGTGATAGCTGGGGATTTTTGAGGCGTGTGCTTCTTGCTGCCATTCTGACTGTGTAAGCAAACAATCAACCTTGATTGTGTCAAGCAGAAGCTTTCTCGTTGCTAGATAAATATGCTTCAACGGATCTTACAATTTCTACAAAAAAGAGAGTGAGCTCGTGCTTATTTTACTGAAAGCATAGACTCGCTCTGATACCATGTTAAAATTTCCAATGGAAAGCTCTGATGTCATGTTAAATTTCTTAATGCAATTAGACAAAGGAAATTTGTTTCCACATAACATAGAGACTTCAAAATAAAATGAAGAATTTAAGCAGTCATTCACATCCAGCAGGAAAATACAAAGGAGAGGAATGAAATTTTTGTTTCTATTCCACTATATCTCTAATGAAAAATTACATAGCTTATATCAAATGGTCGAAGCCTAAAAACCTAATCTAATCAATGAAATTCAATCCTGTGAACAGTCTGTTCAACAAAATTGTTCCTTGGTTGTCAAAAGGCCCATTTGTGCTTTCAATTAGTATGCAGGCCATATTTAGTTTTACATAGGAAAACATGCGAAGATGATTTCAAAACACACAAAATGACGAATCTCAAATCTTAGGAAATGTGGTTCTAGTCCAATTCGGGGCCACACTGATTGGCGAAAATAAATTTTATCTCTCGTGCTATTCTTTAAACTTTGTGAACTGCAATGTGCAATGTGACGTGGCACATATCACACCACATAAAAATATAACTTAACTTGCAGGCACTCAAATGATAAACTTAAATCTTGGCGAATGTGATATGCGATAACGATATCACATTGCAAAACATATAACATAAGCTACAGTGGTGGAAACTTAAATGTTAGCAATTGCAATATGCGATAGTGATATCGCATCACGAATCAAATAACATAAAATGCAGCTACGGAAAAAGTTAGTGGTAAGCGTTGCGTAGTGCAGTGAGTGTGAACGGTAAACAACGATAAGTGTCGTGAATAAAAATATAAAGGATTTGAATGAAAAATGGAAGGTTTGGAGCATCATGGAAATGCAGTTGATATATGGTAGGTCCCACTGGATGTTGCATCGACAGTGGAATATGGCAGAATCCTAAGGTTAAAACAAAAGGATTGTGATTGCGAAATGTGCTGCGGGAAAAAAAAAAAACGTAAGTCAAAGCGGTGGTTAAGAAATAAACACATATTTACGGCTCGGGTACTCTGTTTTTATCTTTGCATGGATTGTGTGAAGATGACTCCAGCTTATTGGATCTACTGTTGTCCTTTATTGCAAAATTAAGGGTGTTGTAGGCTACTGCTACTTCTCATTCATGGTAATGGTTGGGAGTTAAAATTCCAACACAGAATGCTACTGCTCTTGAGAAGCCTGAATCAAATCTGAATTTTGAAAATAATCGTGCTTTCATTCTACCAAAATTAAAATTCCCAGATGTTCATAGTGTGGAAATATATAATGCTAAACTGGATTAATACCAAGAAGAGATTCGACACAAGTTGCAGGAAGTTGGAGAGAGAGCTACTCAGTGATAATTATGAAGATTTCATTGTGACTTCCATTAGCCCTGAGAAAATAATTTACATTGATCATGAGTGGGTTGATTCCATACAAAATATTCTACTACAGGAAATTATTCTTTATTCAACCATTTCAAGTAAATCACAGGGTTACCATAACAATGAAAAGGAAAATCCAATAAGTTAAGCTAGTAGATCTGAGCTAGAAGATTAGGAGCATTCATTTTAAACATAGAATATTGGCTTGACATCAAATCTTCGAGCTCAAATTTTCCCCTTTACATATGAAATTCATAGAGAAATAAAGGAACTATTGTCCAAACGTTCACTATCTAATTTCGAAAGGCAGACTCAATTTAGGAAAATGAGACAAAGGAACCATAATACACCAATATTACCATTTTCATATGTTGATTATATTGTGTTATTTAACGCTTCAACTTCTCTTTCTCAAAGTGTGATATCATATCCCTACTATAGACACCAACTAAGCATCAGTCATTCTTATAGCCAAGGATTTCTCTGTAATCCTACATCATTTTCAACTATCTCAGACTTCAATGTGGATAATATTATTAATTTTCCAGCTTTACAAAATACTACTTCTCTTAAGAATTTAATTCCTAATCTAAGTAGTACCCATGTTGCACACTATCGATGGACCATGCTATATGAAAAATCTGAAATACTTGAAAATCATGATTAAAATCATGTTTTTCCATGTATTTATCAATTTTCGTATAGCAGGGTCCATCAAAAGTATGCAACATTGATACTCCTTGGATGAGGATTTAAATTTTGCATCCAATGAGTACTCCCGATCGAAATTTGAGTAAAACCTTAGGGATATAAGTTGAAATACAAGTTGAAACAACAGTTTAATATTTTATTATATTTTAATACTTTTACTTTTTTACCCAAAAAATGATGAATTGTCCTCCATGGTTGACATCATCATCTTGAATCGTATTGGTTCTTATAAAAAAAAAAAATGTTGTACATTTTTCTTACAATACCCATTTTAGACCTCAAAAGTTCTATAATGACACAACTGCCAGTACCGAGGGTACCTTTCCAAGGTTTAACCCTCACATATGAATGATCTCCAATATTTAACTCCATATTTCTTATTTTTTCATTTTCATAACCTTTTTTTTTACTTGAGTCGTTTCAATAATATGTTGAATTCTCTATATTATTTGTTTCATTTCCTATAAAGAATCTATCCCAAGAATTAACCTATTCTTAGGTTGGCTCCTACTGTGTGGTGTATGGAATTTTCTGTTGTACAAAGCTTCAAAGGCACTCATTTTTATAGATGTTTGATATTTTTTGTTGTAATCAAACTGAGTTAAATACAAAAAATATCCCCACATTGTGGGTCTCTCCATTACATACATCCTGAGCATGTCCTCCAAAATATGATTTATTCTTTAAGTTTTTCCATTCGGCTGAGGAAGTTTACTAAATTTTTGTTTTATAAAACTCACATTTTATTATTTTCACATAAAGCTGATATTCCCTTAAAGTATGTTACACCAATCTCAGATACTCTTGGTGTTATTCTTCATTTTTAGAGCACACTAGGATGTCATCTATGAAAAATAACACAAATAGTTTAAGATACATATGAAGAACACTATTCATGAGATGCATGAAGGTTGCAGGTGCATTAGTGAGACCGAAAGGTAACACCACAAACTCATAATGGTCATACTAAGTTCTAAAGGTTGTTTTTTGGATATATTCGTCTTAGAACAAATTTCGATCAATATTTCAAAAACCATTTTTTAGATCAATATTTAAAAAAATAGTTGTTCCTCTCACCTTATAAAATAGATAATCAATATGAGGTAAGGGATGCCTATTTTTGATAGTTAACTTTTTCAATTGCCTATATTTGACATACATTATAAATGTTCCATCTTATTTATAAAAAAAAAAATAGTACCAGATCTCCCCATGGTGACACACTCGATCTGATATAACCTTTATCTAATAGCTCCTGAAGCTCCATTTTTAATTCTAGCAGTTATGGTATACTCACTCTATATGGGGCTCTAGACAGAGGTGTAGCACTTGGCACCAGATCAATAGAGAAATATATGTCTCTACGAGGGGTAACTTGGGAATTTCCTTTGGAAGACATCCTAAAATTCTCTTATTACACGTAAAGTATCTAACTCGTGTTTTTTTCCTTTCATGTTTTTCGACATGCACCATATAAACTTGACACCTTTTCCTTGTTCTTATTTTAGTTGTAAAACTGATATTTGTCTCATAGAGACTAGTCTTGGTTTTCTCTTTGTCAAAATCAGTTCTCCTTGTGGGTCAATACAATTTACAATCTTCTTTAGGCAATTTGTAACAACTTTCTGTTGTTCTATCCAATTCCTACCAATTAATATTTCATATGATCCCAAAGGAAGTATGTTTAATTTTAAGTTTGTGGAATACACATTCAAATCCACAAGACATTATTTTAATTGATGTGTTACTTTTTTATGGCACCAGTGGCTAACTATATGAACCAATAATTCTGAAAATTTTCTGACTATAATTTACATTTCTCCACAATCTGTGGACTAATATAGCTTAAACTAACCATGGGGTCACTTAAAAGAGAAACATATTGATTTTGGATAGTACCTTCGATTTCAATCATGTTAAATTTGTGTTCACCCTAACAATCTTTTAATCCCACACTAATCCTCAGAATATTTGTGTCCACGTCATTTAGCGTAGTTTCATCATGTACAATTTGAATGTTTTGAATTGATCTGGGATTATGTGGAAAATCCCTTAACAAATTTGTTTCACCAAAAACCCAACATTTCAGTGGCTCCCTTTCTTTACCACCTGTTCCCTTTTTGTTGATCAAATCCATGGGCATTGAGCCAGTTGACTTAAATTTCCTTTGTTAAACTTCCTTATTTGGTGATATTTTATAAAAAGATTCAGATATGTAGGCTTCTCTCCTTTTACATTCATCCCCATTTTATTTTTCTCCTTGTTCTACCATAGTTTGGAACCTTCATTACAATTGTTGAACTTTTGATAGAAAAGTATGTCTTTCCTATCTGCTTCATCCATAGTGCTTATATTTTCCTCTTTGATATATTAGAGATATCAAAGTAGTTTTGTAAATTTCATCACAAACCCATACATGGTAAGCTTCCCTAACATGAGTTCATGAAACACTTTTGCACGATCATCATAATACCTTTTAATAAAATAACGGGAT
Organism: Pinus albicaulis; assembly: GCA_034641835.2. Taxonomy (NCBI): domain Eukaryota; kingdom Viridiplantae; phylum Streptophyta; class Pinopsida; order Pinales; family Pinaceae; genus Pinus; species Pinus albicaulis. The sequence goes on along the minus strand of CM076570.1, from coordinate 1,212,190,233 downwards.
TTAAATTTTCATTGAAATTCCTCCCATAAAACTGTTTGTTCATCCAACAAATGTATAATTTTTGTTTCCTCCCACTATAGGGTGGCGTTCCCCTGTAGTTGATAAAAAGCTAGTTTAACTTTCAAGTTACTTTCATATGTGTACACTTAGAATTATTTTATCATATTCATAAGACATGCTTCAACATCTTTCTCCCTTTCCTTGTCAAAGCTAGGGGGTTTGATTTTTTGGAATTTTTCCTTTAATTCCATTTTCTTCTTATTCTTATTTGACTTAGAATTTGTTTTATCAGATTCTTAAGCTCTTTTATATTTTTCTAACATTGTTTTGGCCTCCTTTCATTTCAAGTTTTCCATTTCCACATTGGGATGGATATTTATATTAATTCTCTTATCATATTTTCTTTACCCTTGCACGACTTTTTGTGCAGGCAATCCTTTCTGCAAACATAAATGATCCCTCTAGACGTATGGGAGGATCTAGCAACATGCTAAGAGAAATACATGTGACCTTTCGTAACTTATATTAGAAAACATCAAGGAGGATAGATTTCCTACCTCTTTTTGATGCTAATTCCTTTGGTGTCAGCCTTAATTATTTCACTTCCACACTCAAGATCTCCAATTCACCAGTGTAGATGAGTGCCTGCAAGGAAGAACAAGAGGAGACAACAAATGTGTACAAAGAAAAATAGTTTCTAGTAAAATTTATGTAGGATTGAAGGGGCAGTACAATAAATAGAAATTAATTAGCATATTTATAGAAAAGAAACACATAATGTATTATTAATAGAATGAAAAAGGGATCAATACAAATAGAAGCCTTGATGTTGTACATCTCCTTCAGGTGAGACACCAAGTCCAAGCCTTAAGCTTCAAACAACTTCCTCCTTTGTAAATGGGAAACAATTGGGCATGATTCGACTCATAGGATGGAAACCAGCCATTAGTGGATTACAGACGTTTCATTTATAGGGAAGGAGAGGGAGATGAGGATCCTTGAAAGGAGGAAAAAGTTCTACGCCTTGAGGGATAGATCCATGGAAGGAGGATCTAGGGCTAGAAATGGGAGGGTTGATTCCAATCATCAACTACAAGAAACCATGTTCTCGTTCTCGAGCCTTATTGTAAGGGAAGATTCTCCTCAATCTTGGGAAGAACTACATAAAGAGGACCAATGCAGATTTAACTAGTAAAAGGCATGCTGGCATTGCTAGAAATATTTATTGCAAAAGGTTACAAGCGTAATAAGCTATAGGAACCATGTTGGGCTTGTAAGAAAATGTTTTTTTCAGTATTTTCATTTTTTTCTTAAGGCAAGTCTTCTTCCACTTATTCATGGACATTCTAGACATATTACATGGAGAGCACATTACATGTGACAAATTTTATCACTTTGTGACACTTGTGGTATTGACGACACAAGGTATGACACTTTAGGATACGAGACTCAAAGTGTGAAAAAATATTGTATAACATGCCTTTAGTTGTCATTCATTGCTACTTTGTAGCTGCACAAATTCCTACTTTAAATTCCTTATAACCTCCACAATCTGACAATTTGGATTAGAAGTAATCCCTTCCCCTCCTAACTCTACATAAAATTCCTCCCCTCCTGATATGACTACAGACAATTTTTTTGGCAAAACATATCAATCTGGTTTCCTTGTGTACCTTATATCACACAACACCATTATGATATGAACACCTTCAGTTTACCGACAAAAACAAAATAAAATATATTTTATTATTATTATTATTATTATTTCTCTATGTGTATGGTGGTCTAGACTAAACCCAATATTAAACTTAGGCTTTGATACCACTTGCCATGAGCCTCAGGGCAACCATAATTTTTTATTTTTTTCCATCCTATGTCATTACATGGTTCACTACATTATCATCGTAATATTAAAATACTTTAATACATGTAATTAATCATAATAGTACCCATGTCTCCCATGATGGTTACTTGAAGGTATAGTTCTAAGTTGATCACCTTGGTTTCACTTGTAGGTACTTACATCATATACCACACATAGTTACATGGAAATACCCCTAGGCTCGGTGTATCTTCTAACATATGGTTTTATAATCGGCACATATCTATTTTTCCTAAACTAGATTACCTCCACTCTATCGAACTTATTTCCAACAATATTGAAGTGTAATATCACTACCTTATAATTTCATTATTCGACAGAAATATTGTTTTATTTTTCAATAAATTGTATTACATTAACCTCCCTAATATCAAACACCATTAAAATGTGAAATGTATAAATGGTGTGTTCTAGTTGGATTCTTTGGTTCTGTATTTGAGGTACCCATCGTATCGTTGCCTCTTATGCCCCCACTCTTGACATTACAAATGCCCTAAGCCATATGTCAGTCACGTGGTACGCATAGGAGTGTTCTACCAGGCTCTATATGAATTTTCCAAATTGCTCGAGGAAATCAAACAATGGAGACTAACCGGTTCAAAACCATAATTGATTTTGAGAGAGTACTTTTATACTCTTCCTTCACTCCAGTGCCCTCTTTTAGACATTCTATATTGATCCTTTTATAGCGGGGTTTTTTTTCTGCATTCCTGTCCTCGGGGAAAATAGGTGAGGTGTTTCCCTTTTTATCAATGTTGAATGCACCCATTATAACTTCGTTGGGGAATGCTATGTACGTTGAGTGAAACCTTCCCATTGTTGCTATTTTTTATAAGCTTTGATAATCACAGTGTTGCCCATGGGGTTCCAGCAATTCCTCTCCACTTCGAAGAGCGACAACACTGAGGTAATTTCATTCCTTCGCTTTTATTTATCATTAATTAAACCTCAGTCTATAACTTACACATAATTTAAGTTGTTTGCATTCATTTTACCATATTGCATCTAAAATATTTTGGGTTCGGTGATACCCAGGTTACATCGGTGATTCAGGGGTAAAGGTGCATAAGGGTTCTTTTCGCTGTACTCCTCACTATGGAATTTAACCTCCCTTATTCCGAATGATATCGCTGCAAAAAAGAGTGTGACTGTGACACCCTTTCGGTGCATTTTATTTTCTTGCCTCAATTCAATCATCCATGCACCCCCTTATTAGTTGTATTATTTATCTTTTCACCTTTGTAACCTTCGGGTTTCATGGTTAATTATTTTTATTTGGTATTTTGCGGTAGGGTTCATTCGGTTACGTTTGTGGGATTTTCAATTCAATGGCATTACTAAACTCTCTTCATCGTTGGAATCAACCTTAATTCTTTGAGTAATATTTAATTTTAATCATATATATGTATATGTGGCATCACAGAGTTCTTAGCGCAACTGTTCTCGTTCACCCAATACCTATACTATACAGGTAAGCTATTCATCTTCATTGACCCATGGATTTTCTCATAAAGCCAAATGTTTCTTTCCTACTAGTTCCTTTCCCCTCATTTTTACTTGGGTTGGCCTTCGTTTTATTGAGTTTCAGGTAAGAAGATCCTACTCACGATATTTGATATGCTCTCTTCACCATATATGGTAGGCTACAAGTTTTCGAGGTCAGTATAACTATATATTTTGACACTGGTGTTCCCTTCTACTTCCTTAGTGTAACTATATATTTTGACACTGGTGTTCCCTTCTACTTCCTCAGCTACTATTGTTGTCTTTTCTACAAAAATAATTCATTATGCCTCTTAATTTAAGAGTATTACCGTGCTCTTCAAGGTGTTTTTGTACACATCATTTCCCTATGTCTCACTTGAGCATTCTCATCACATTTCCTTGTTAAGAAGGGCATAGACAACATCATTAAACTTTAAATTACTAGATCCAGAGATGGAGTTACTAATGACCATAACTAAACCATTCCAACTTTTTGGCAATAAGGACAGAAATAATAGATCCCTGACATCATCATCAAATTTTACCCTTACAGAGCTTAACTGACTCATCACCGTATTGAATTCATTGCAATGACCATCAACATATCCACCTTCGGACATCTTCATATTAAATAAAAGTTTCATAAGAATTACGTTATTCAAGGTTGAGGGTTTTTCATACAGTCTTTCCAACACCATTATTAAACCCTTTGTTGTTGTTTCCTTTGAAATAACCGCATTGTTCCAAGTGTTTTTTTGTTGAGAATCTCTCATTTTGCGTCTCTTATACTTGACGACTTATGTATTTTTTCGCTCAATTGTAGACACATATATTTCTGCTACAATTCCATAGTGGGTAGTTTTGGCCGTTAAATTTCTCGACCCTAAACCTACCATCTACCACCATTGCTCCCACTTGAACCAGGAACCCTTCTTTTCTGCGAGTTTCTAAGAAAAATAGACTTTTGGCTCTGATACTAGTTGTTAGATAATTATATATTATAGAGCAATGAATCACATAAAATATTTGGAAATAAAAATAAAAAAAACATATAAAACAAGAGAGACACAAATATATTTGTTTCACCCAACTTTGGCTACACCCATAAAGAAACATGGAGTTCTTTCTTTATATTATCTAGAAAAATGAAGAGACACAACCTTCAACTCATAACCTACAACAGATCTGTTCTAATATCCTCTACTCTCTCACAGAATCCCCCTTTCTCTTTCTAGCTCAGAATACACACACAATACATAGCTGCAAAACAATACCCTCATATGAACCGAGGGGTTTTTTTCTAGGGAAAAAATCCCCAAATTAAACATAACTTCTACCATCAGATTATCCACCTAATGAACGACCCAAATTGACTACAAAATTATAATATTTTATAGCCAAATTTTACATTTATTTTGAGCCTCATGGGTGCTACCCCGAACCCTCTTTGACAATTGTCAAACGATGGGTGATGTTGTAGCATCCATTAAGAACAGGGGTCCAATGTAATAATATATCTAAATAAAGAATATAATAAAAATCCACACCCAAAATTTACCATATTGCCTCTAAACTATTTGTGGGTTCAGTGACACCCAGGTGACGTTGGTGATTCAAGGGAAGAGTCCCATAAGGATTCTTTATCTCTACTCCTCACTATGGAACTTAAATCTCTTCTTTCAACACCCTTTCAGCATTTTCTTCACTCTTATCCCAATCGAGTTGTCCATGCACCCACTTATTAGTTGTGTTATTTATCTTTTGACCTTTGTAACCTTGGAGTTTCATGATTAATTGTTTTTAGTTGGTATTTCTGTGGCAGGGTTCATTAGGTTAATTTTTTGGGATTTTCAATTTAGCAGCATTTCTCAACGGACTTTGTCATCGGAATTTACCGTCAGGTAAATCCCCCACTTGTTCCACCCGTTATACCCATTCTATGGTGGGCATTTATTAGTTAATTTTTTTAGTAATGTTTACTTTTAACCTATATGGATATGGAAGAACCAAGTTTTTGGCGTAACCGTACTCATTGAGAAAATACCTGCACTGTATAGGTAAGCTATTCATATTCATTAACCCATGGATTTGATCATAGAACTAAATTTTTCTTTCATACTAGATCTTTTTAGTTATTCTTACTTGGGTTTCCCTCCATTTTCTTGACTTTCAGGTAAGAATATCCTACTCATGATATCTGGATTTTCACAATGTCTTCAGTAGTTGATATGCACTGTATTTACTAGATATGATCGGCTACAGGTTTTCCACATCAGTGTAACTATATATTTCGACACTAGTGTTCCCTTCAACTTCATAGACGAGTAGTGATGTCTCTTTTGGAAAAATAATTCATTATGATTTTTAATTTCAGAGTATTAATTTGTTCTTCAAGGGGTTTTGTACCAAGATTTAATGTGGATAATTCCAGTGAATGGAAGAAATTTTATTCCTCTAAATTCCCCTTCCTTGGGGTTAAGGTTGGAGGCACCAGATAATTTAATTTATTTTTTTTGTACATTGTTGATTTCTATACCCCACTGATATTTTTATATTAGGCTCTACTGTTGGAAATTAATTCCAACTACTGGCATTGATCAGTTGAGCAGCAGAGTAAATATGATGGGATCAAAGACCAGCGAGAAAGTAATTGTTGATGGTAAGTTGAAGACGATGGAAGCTCCATTCATATCAGTAGTAACCACCATATTAAATTCCATAGCAACTCCATTTAACACATAGCAGCATTTAAGAGTTCAGGCGGCAAGCCATTCCGGCGGGTTAGCAGAGCCCGAGCAGCTGGAGGAATGGAGACCCCCGGAAGAGCTGATGTAATCCTCAACTAGACCCACCACATCACACTCCAAAGGAATTTCCGAGGGATTATGAGAACTCACATGAAATTCTTTCACGAAGGCCTCGGAAATCATAAATGACAGCATAAAATGAAATAAGGTTTTAACTGTATGTTAAAGTGTTTTGATTTAATTTTATATTCATGGAAATGCACAAGTTTTAAATATTTTACGTCCGATAATTTTTTTATTACCACAGTAAGTTCAAGTTTTAACTTTAGTTACATTGTATATTTATAAATATCAGATATTTATAATATATATTATATTGTAAATGTTTCATACAAATATGATGTGAGCATTGTAGTTAAAAGTGTTGTGCATTGTAAAAGAGCTGAGTATGTATTGTAATTGCTCGAAGGCTGAAAATAGAGTAAGAGCACTGTGTTGTGCATATCAGAGAGACAGAGAGGAATTTAGAAGCGCTATGTGTGTAACAGCCAAGTGATTTCTATTATGAAGCTATAACATCAGAGTTCTGAAGAGTTTTAATTTTAACTGAGTAGTTTATGTTTTTAAATAAAACAGAGTTTTATTTCATCTCTGTTTTGTCTTTCTGTCTGTCCGCAATTTGAATTTTATTTAAATCTGTGTTTTTTAAAATTTTAAGGAATTATCCCCAGAAACTTCCAGCATGGTATTAGAGCTAGTCTAGGCACTTGGTGAGACAAAACAGAGTTTTTTTTTCCACTACAGGAGATGTAAGAAGCTTGCTGAGCATATTTTCTCTAGCAAAGAAAGTTCTTGCTTGATTTATTATACAGCCAATATCTTTTATTTACTTATATAGTTAAGATGGCAGATGCTGGAACTGGTTTGACAAATTCTCAACTTCCACAGTTTAATGGGAAGAAACATAGTTATTGGTCCATAACTATGAGAGCTTTGTTTACTTCACAGGGATTATGGGAGCTAGTTTAAAATGGCTACCGTGAACCTGCAAATGCAACAACATTGGCTGCTTTGACAGTAGTAGAAAGAGACCTGTTAAAGAGCAATAAGAAGAAGGACTCCAAATCCCTCTTCTTTCTCTTTCAATCAGTACATGAGAGTTTTTTCCCACGGATTGCAGTAGTAACAAAGTCTAAAGAGGCATGGGATATTCTCAAAACTGCCTATCAAGGTATGGAGAAGGTGAATAATACAAAGTTGCAGATGTTGAGGAGAGACTTTGAAACACTCAGCATGAAGGAGTATGATACAATAGATTCATTCTTCACTCATGTTGTTGGGTTGATAACCCAGATAAAATCTCATGGTTAAGCTCTTGAAGAGAGAAGGATTGTAGAGAAGATCTTGAGAAGTTTACCCTCAAGGTTTGAAGCTATTGTGGTAGAAATAGAAGAGACAAATGATCTCTCACATTTCACAGCAGATGAACTGAGTGCTTCTCTTATGTCTCATGAACACAGACTGAGTAGAGGAATAGATTCCTCTTTGGATCAAGAATTCAAGACTCAAATTTCATTCAGCCGAGGTAGAGGTTTGGCAGAGCAAATAACAGAGGTCGAGGAAGAAGCCAAAACAGAGGCAGAAATAATCCTACTAGCACAAGTGGAAAGAGCTGCAATCAGAACCAAGATGAAGGTTCAAGCAAACAGCAAGCTCATGGACAAAGGTATGATAAATCCCAAGTCCAATGTCATTATTGCAATAAATTAGGCCATTAAGCCAATTAATGTAGGAAAAAGAAAAATGCTAATTTTGCAAATGAAGAAGATAAGAATCCAAAGTTTGTGTTGTTAACATGTAACATTTCACAAGGTAAACAAGAAGATTTTTGGTTCTTAGACTCAGGTTGTAGTAGTCACATGATTGGAAACATTGCAATGTTTTCCAATCTGGATGAAAATGTGAAATCTGAGGTAACAATAGGAACTGATAGTAAGATATCTATCAAGGGTAAAGGCAGAGTCAGTATCCTAACAAGAAATGGATAACATATGATTGTGCCAGAGGTATACTATGTACCGGGTCTGAAATGTAATCTTTTGAGCATTAGACAACTCATTAACAAAGGTTATAATGTGTTCTTCAAGGATGATGTGTGTACAATCAGAGACATTGGAGAGGTGTAGATTACCAGCATTAGAATGTTTCCTCTCAAAGTCAGAGCAGATTTGAAGGAAGGAAAAAATATTGTAGCTGTAACACAAGAAGTCTTTCAAGAGGAAGTGAAAGATGAGGATTGGTTGTGGCACTTGAGATTTGGACATCTCAATTTCGAAGGCTTGAATCTGTTGTAAATAAATGGAATAGTAAAGGGATTGCCATTGATTGAAAAACTAGACAGCCTTTGTGAAGGCTGCATCTTGGGCAAACAACACAGAGAAAGCTTTCCAGCAGGAAAGTGTATAAGGGCAAAAGCACCCTTGGAAATTGTCCACTCTGATGTGTTTGGACTAATGCAAATACCATCATTTTCTAGAAATAAATATGTTTTAACTTTCATTGATGATTACAGCAAAAATACATGGGTGTATATGTTGAAAAAGAAGAGTGAAGTATTTGAGAAATTCAACCACTTCAAAAATCTTGTTGAGAATAAGTGTGGGCATTATATCAAAGTGCTCAGAACAGACAGAAGTGGAGAGTACATCCCAAAATACTTCCTACATTTTTGCAGAGAGAAAGGCATAGAAAAGCAATTTACCGTGAGGTATACACCTTAGAAAAACGGTGTTGTAGAAAGGAAGAATATGACCATTTTGGACATGGTCAGAAGTATGCTGAAGGAAAAACACTTGCCGCATGAGTATTGGGCTGAAGCTGTCACTTGTGCAGTTTACATCTTGAACATATGCCCAACTATAGCTGTCATGAACAGAATACCAGAAGAAGCATGGAGTGGACAAAAGCAAGCAGTCACTCACATGAGAGTATTCAGCTGTGTAGCATATGCACATGTACCGGATCAGCTAAAGAAGAAGCTTGATAGTAAGGGGGATAAGTGTGTCTTTATTGGCTACTGTGATGAGTCAAAAGAATACAAACTCTATAATCCATCCACCAAGAAATTGATAGTAAGCAGAGATGTGTAGTTCTGTGAAGAAGAAGCTTGGGATGGAAGCTTAGAGAAGACAGTGAGCGTGAAGAAAATTGTGTCTCACGAAGAAGAAGAAGAAGGAACAACAGCTAATAACCCTTCTTTGGTGGCTCCTCCTCCACCACCGCAAGCAGAAAAAACCACACCACAAGCTGGAATTCGAACAACCTTGAGAAGTAAAGGAAGTGCTTCTCCATGCACACCGCAGGGATCATAAATTCCCTCAACTTCGCATGAAACTTCAAGCACACCAAGAAGACCAATATTCATAAATCTGAATGAGATTTATGAACAAGGAGAAGTAAGTAACAATACCAGTTTGAATTATTTATTCGCTTTATATTGTTATGTTGATGACCAATTCATATTGAAGATGTTGTAAATGAAGATAAATCGATTGAAGCAATGAATGAAGAAATTGGTGCAATTGAGAAGAGTAAAACATGGGAGTTAGTGGACCTCCCTGAAGGCAAAGATTCCATTGGAGTTAAGAGGGTCTATAAGACCAAAAGAAATGTTGAAGGCAAGATTGAAAGGCATAAAGCAAGACTTTTTTTCAAAGGCTACAAGCAGCAACAAGGCAGAGACTATGATGAAACCTTTGCACCAGTTGCAAGGATGGAAATGTAAGGATTATCAAATGGATGTGAAATCTGAATTTCTGAATGGAGTGTTTAAAGAAGAGGTTTATGTTGAACAACCTCCAGGCTATGAAGGTGAAGGCTAAGAGCATAAATTATGCAAGCTGAAGAAAGCTCTTTATGGGTTGAAGCAAGCTCTAAGAGCATGGTACAACAGAATAGATGCTTACCTAAATGAGAATGGGTTTGAGAAATTTGATGGAGAACCCACACTCTACATAAAAGAAAATGACGATAAAATTCTTATTTTTGTTTTATATGTAGATGATTTAATTTTTACTGGAAACGAAGCTTCTCTCATTGCTGATTTTAAAGTAGTCATGAAAAGTGAATTTGAAATGATTGATTTGGGTTTCTTAAGATATTTTCTTGGAATTGAAGTAGATCAGAATGAAAATGGTATTTTCATTTCCCTAGAAAAATATGTTGATGAAGTTCTAAAAAGGTTCAACATGCAGAACAACAAAGAAGCTGTAACTCCAACAATAATTTTGATCCAAAATTGTTTAAAAGCATAGTTGGTAGCCTCATGTATTTGACTGCAACTAGGCTAGATATAATGCATGTTGTTAGTTTAATCTCCAGATTTATGGAAAGACCGAAAGAGACTCATTGGCAGGCAGCCAAGAGAATTCTAAGGTATGCAAATGGAACAAAGGGGTTTGGTATTTTATACTCCTCTTCTAAAAATTTCATGTTGATAGGTTACACTGAGAGTGATTAGGAACGAAGTGTTGATGATAGGATAAAAACATTAGGATATGTATTTCGTTTGGGATCGAAAGCAGTTTCATGGGCTTCCAAGAAGCAACCAGTAGTTTCTTTATCTACAACAGAAGCAGAATATGTGGCAACAACAACAACAGCATGCCAAGCAGTATGGCTGAGAAGAGTTCTCAGAGATTTGTGTCATGAACAAGAAAAGGGCACAACCATTTACTGTGACAATAACTCAGCGATAGCATTGTGTAAAAATTATGTTTTTCATAAAAGGAAAAAGCACATAGACACCAAGTTTCACTTCATACGTGAATTGGTTAACAATGGTGAGATTGTTTTACAACACCACAGAACAGAGGATAAGGTTGCTGATATCCTCACAAAACCATTAGCTTAGAAAAGCTTTGATTATTTTAGGAAGTGCCTGGGTATGTAGAAAACCTAGCAGTTGAAATTAAGTGGGAGTGTTGGAAATTAATTCCAACTACTCGCATTGATCAGCAGAGTAGCAGAGTAAATATGATGGGATCGAAGACCGGTGGCAAAGTAATTGTTGATGGTAAGTTGAAGAGGGTGGAAGCGCCATTCATATCAGCAGCAACCACCATATTAAATTCCCTGCCAACTCCATTTAACACACAGAAGCATTTAAGAGTTGAGGCGGCAAGCCATTCTGGTGGGTTAGCAGATCCTGACCAGCTGGAGGAATGGAGAACCCCGGAACAGCTGACGTAATCCTCAGCTAGACCCACCACTTCACACTCCAAAGGCATTTTTGGGGGAGTATGAGAGCTCACGTGAACATCTTTCATGAAGGCTCTGGAAATCATAAACGAAAGCATAAAATGAAATAAGGTTTTAACCTTATGTTAAAGTGTTTTGATTTAATTTTATATTCACGACAATGCACAAGTTTTAAATATTTTACGTTGGGTAAATGTTTTATTACCATAGTAAGTTCAAGTTTTAAATTTAGTTACATTGTACATATTATAAATATCAAATATTTATAATATATATTATATTATAAATGTTTCATACAAATATGTTGTGAGCATTGTTGTTAAAAGTGTTGTGCATTGTAAAAGAGCTGAGTATGTATTGTAATTGCCCGAAGGCTGAAAACAGAGTAAGAGCATTGTGTTGTGCATATCAGAGAGACAGAGAGGAATTTAGAAGCGTTGTGTGTGTAACAGCCAAGTGATTTCTGTTGTGAAGCCAAAACATCAGAGTTCTGAAGAGTTTTAATTATAACAGAGAAGTTTGTGTTTTTAAATAAAACAGAGTTTTATTTCATCTTTGTGTTTGTTTGTCTGTTTGTTTTCAATTTTAATTTTATTTAAATCTGTGTTGTTTAAAAGGTTAAGGAATTATCCCCTAAAAATTCCAACATCTAAGAACCTGTAGAGTATTAAGAATGGTTGGATGTTATATCAATGTACCATTTTATTTGTCTACAACAAAACCTCATCCAATTTTCTTAAATATTTGCCAAGTATCCATCAGATTTATGTTATAATTATCTAGGTTGTAAGGACATTAAATCAATCCTACAACGTGATTATTGCATATTTGACTCTGATTATTGTAGTTTTCTTACAACAATTGTTAAGATAGTTATTCTTATTTTAATTTTTCTTCCATCCTTGTCCTCGTGTATTTGGATTTTTATGAATAATGACCTATTTCATATTTATTCCATTTTTATTTATTAAATTTCTCATGCCATGAATATACTTTCATCTTCGTAATTCCATAGGAAATTGAATTGAAATAATTGTTTATGTAGATTGTTTGCTATACCCGTTGCACGCCCTTCATCTCTTATTATACATAAGTTCATTTTTGTTATAAATTTGATATTACGATTCTCTTGTCCCTAAGAAGACGGTACAAGTCCAAATTTCAATTAATTTATAAATTTTATGGGATTATAGTATTTCACCCCAATCTTGAGAAATTTACCTAATGTCTTTGACTCAAACGCGTCCTTTTCCTATGTAGATTGAACGAATTATGCTATATCACCTGAATTAATCGAATATGATCGATATTAGTAATAATCAATTGTGTATTAGTATTCATTGGAATTATTACAATTGTATGCTAAAGTACATCTAGTAAAATGTGGCTTTTTTCCTCTTAAAGCATGGCATGTCCACCATTTATTACTGTGCATCCACTAAGAAGTCATAGTTTGTGGATGAGTTGTCACTGTTTACTTTAACAACAGTCATACCCACCAAATTTTATTTTAGGTAAATTTCAGCTTTATTACGCGACTCTCACTTCTACTTGCAGTTATCGGTATTTATATTTTCATACATTGTAGTTTACTAACTTTGTCAAATAAAATATAATACACAATGTTGTAACTTGAATTTCTTTCTATTCCTAGCCAATAAATCTAATCCCTCTAAATTTATCTGCATATATTTATTGGAATTAGATATTTGAAAGGAATTACACAACCTTGTTAAAATCTAAAATTTCATGCCATAATAAATAAACAGTTTACATGCTAAAAAAATATAACAACCTCTTCACACATAATATCAATGTAGCTTCTAGGTTAGCAAGCTTCACCACAAACTAGAAAATACTATTTGCATCCATACAAACACTTCATACCACTAAAATCACCATATTAATTTTTATTACATGAATTTAACTACCCTTAAAAACTTCTCATAGTAAGGAGATGAAATAACTTGAATACAACAATTGACCTCCCAACTATGAATCTCCTCTCCTGATTCTCCCCCATGTTGACATCCTTTTTCCCTAGAATAAAAAAAATCTTGTTTTTATGGTAAAGGAATTCTTATGCCTCATCCCTAGTAGACTTTCCATAACCGTGTTCCATAACGGTGTCCCTCTTATTTGGGTTCTGCGAATCCCCATAGCGTATGATTTTCTTATTTTTATATATATTTAGTTTAAAATCATTAATTTTTCCTTTAAATCTCGTATTTTCCATTGCAATGATTTATTCACCCATTCCCAGTGTCATTTACCCCACACTCGATGATTTATTATATTCTTCTATTCACATCTAATCAATCACATAAATTCACTCTTAGTGTTTTCTAGGAGTATCTTGGGAAACTTTTATTTCCATCCTATCCATCCACCTTATATTCTAGATTGGAATAATGATCTCATTAATTGAACTATTATTTTCTAAGTTAATCCTCCAAAGTGATCTCTTTAATATTATTTAAATCTATTAATTAAATCGTCATGGTTATTCCAAAAATTAAATTATGCCTTCCATTCCATTACTAAAAATAGTCCAACTACTAAAAGAGTATTCACATGACCATAGATGGGTATTACATCTTCCCTTCTTAAAAAAAATAACACTATCCTCAATGTTTATTATGCCACTTCCTTTTTAAAGAAATTTGGATACGTTTATTTCTTGCTATCTTCACATTCCCAAGTGGCCTTCTCAGGTGTAAAGTTCCTACACTACACTTAAACTCGAGCGATGACTCGATTTCAGAGTATAGTCTCTTTCCAATCTAAGATATGAAGTGGCTCTGGTGGAAAGTCTCCTTCGGGCTCCACCTCTATCAAATTATAGTCAACCACATGAGAAGAATAATTAACATATTTTTTCTAAATAATGATACATGAATTACATTATGAAATCTAATATGATTGGGTAAAGCCAACTGATATGCCACTGGGTGAACTTGGTCCAAAATTTCAAATGACCCACAGAATCATGGTGTTAATTTGGCACAACTACTGGTACTAAGGGTATTTTTTCAAGGTTTAACCCTCTGATATACATTATATCCAATATTAAACTCCTTATGTGTTTTATTTTTGTTTGCATAACTATATTGTGCATCTTGAGCTGTTTTAATGTTTTGTTGAATTCTTTGTCATGTTTGCTCCATTTCCTGAAAAAAATATGGCCCAAGAATCAACCTATCATCATGTTGGCTCCAACTGAGTGGTGTATGGATTTTTTTGTCATACAAGGCTTCAAAGGGGCTCATTTTTGTAGACGTTTTATATTTTTTATTGTACAAAACTCAGCTAAATGCATAAAATATTCCCACTTTGTGGGTCTGTCGATTATATACATTTTGAGCATGTCCCCAGAATATGACTATTCAGTTTGTCCATCCACCTGAGGATGGTATTCATTACTGAACTTCAACTTAGTCCCCATGCTCCCAAACAAGGCCTTCCAAAATTTGGAGGCGAATTTTGCATCTTTTTCTGAAACTATCATTTTAGGTTTGCCATAAAGTATGAACATTTATTTCATGAAAATGTTGGCAACTTGTGTAGTCGTAAAGGTAGACTATACTAGTATAAAGTGTTCCACTTCAGTTAATGCATCTACCACTACGATAATAGAGTCATGTTGATATTTTTGTTCTTGTTAAATCAGTTATAAAATCCATTGATATTACCTCCCACTTCCACTCTAGAATGGGAAATTGATTTAGTAATCCTACCGGATGTTGGCGCTCCACTTTTAATTGTTGAAAGTTTAAGTGTTTTTCCAAATAACCTGCTACCTCATTCCTCATGCCTAGCCAAAACTATTTTTTTCTTAATTTTGGTACCATTTTCTAGTATCTTGGGTGAAGAGGATATGGTCTCATGTGATATTCATCGAGTATCATTTTTTTCAACACAACCACATTAGGAATATACAAAATATCTTTATAAACAAGTAATCCTTCTGGGTTCATAGCATACAATAATTGTTTTTTCTATTGTATTTACAATTGCATTTCCTTGTACTGAGGATGTTGCTGCAAAGCTTGTTTCACATGTTCTTTAGAATGTGTTTTCATGTCGCTTCTAGCACTTTCTATCAAGGAATGTGCATGTCTACTTAGTGCACCAACAATTTTGTTTTCTTTTCCTTTTATATGATTTATATCAAATTCAAATTTAGTAAGGAAGGATAACCACCTTGCATGTCTTCCATTTAAATTAGGCCGACTAAAGAAATATTTCAAGCTTATATGATCAGTTACCAAAACAAATTTATTTCCTAGTAAATAATGCATCCACATTTGCGTAAAATTTATTACAATAGCTAATTATAAATCACATACAACATAATTGTGTTCTTGTTTTTTCATTATTATTGACTCATAAGATTTGATAAATGTTTCATGTAATAACACACCTCCAAGCCCTTCTAAACAAGCATCTGTGCACACAGTAAATTCCTTGTTTGGATCTGAAATTTTTAAAACAGGCACTATTGTAAACATTTGTTTCAATTTTTCAAAAATTTCTCGGCTTTTGGTTTTCCACTCAAACTTTACTTCCTTCTTTTGTAGGGAGGTAATGGGATAAGCTAGTTTTGAAAAATCCTTCCACAAATATCTCATATTATAGAACAATCCCCATGAATGAGCAAATTGTTGATACATATTTTAGTATAGACCAATTCATAATGGATTTAGCATTCTCGAGGTTCACTGCCAACCCATATCTAGATATAATATGTCCCAAGTACTCAATTCGGGTATTATGAAACTCATATTTGTTGATTTTCGTATAAATTTGATGTTTCCTTAAAGTATGTAACACAAATCTAAGATGTTCTTGCTGTTCTTCTTCATTTTTAGAGTACACTAGGATCTTATCTATGAAAACTAACACAAATATGTCAATATACTTATGAAGAAAAATATTCATGAGATACATGAAGGTTTTAGGTGCATTGGTTAGATTGAAAGGTAACACCACGAACACATAATGGCAATAATGAGTTCTAAAGGTTGTTTTGTGGATATCTTTGCCTTTTATAAATAACTAATGATAACTAGTTCTTAGGTCAATATTTGAAAAGACAATTTCTCTCCTCACGTGATAAAAAATATCATCAATATGAGGTATGGGATACTTATTTTTAGAGTTATCTTATTCAACTACCTATAGTCAATGCACACTCTAAATGTGCCATCTTTTCTTTTGACAAAAAATATTAAAGCTCCCCACGGTGACACACTCAGTTTGATATAACCTTTACATAACATCTCTTGAAGTTGCATTTTTAAATCTAGCATTTATGGTATACTCATTATATATGGGGCTCTGGATAGAGGTGTAACACCCAACACCAAGTCAATAGAGAAATATATGTGTTTACGACGGGGTAACTTGGGAATTTCCTCTGGAAAGACATCATGGAATGCTCTTATTATAGGTAAAATATCGAACTCTTATGTTTTATTTTTTATTTTTTTTGTATGCACCATATAAACTTGACACACTTTCCTTGCTGTTATTTTTAGTTGTAAAAATGATATTCGTCTGACAAGGACTAGTTTTGGTTTTCCCTTTATTAAAATTGGTTGTCCGTGTGGGTCAATATAGTTTACGGTATTCTCTAGACAATTTATAATAGATTTTCATTGTTCTAACCAATCCATACCAATTAATATGTCATATGATCCAAAAGGAAGGATTTTTAATTATAATTCTATGGAATACCCATTCAAATCCACAAGACACTATTTTAATTTATCTGTTACTTTTTGTTTGGCACCAGTAATTAACTATACCAATCAAGCATTCTATTTTATTTATTTATTGTAATTTACATTTCTCCACAATATGGGGACTAATATAGCTTAAAGTATCCCCAAGTCAATTAAAAAAGAAACAAATTGGTTTTGGATAGTAGCTTTGATTTCAATCATGGTAGATTGGTATTTAGCATGCTGATATTCTAATGTCACATTAAACTTCAGAATATTTCTAGCCACATGATTCATTGTAGTTGCCTCATGTACAACTTGAATATTTTGAATTTATCTGGGATTATGTGGACAATCCCTTAAGAAATGTGGATCACCACAAACCCAACATCTTAGTGGCTCCCTTTCTTTACCACTTGTGCCCTTTTGACTAATCAATTGAATGGGATTTGATCTCGTGTCTGATTGAGTCAGTTAAATTATATTTCCTTTTATAAACTTCTTCATTTAGTGATCTTTTCCAAAAAATTCTAGATATGAAGGCTTCTCTTTTTTACATTGACCCCTATTCGTTTTTTCTCGTTGTTCTTCCATGGTCTAGAACCTTCATTCTAATTTTTGAACTGTCAATAGAAAAGTATGTATTTCCTGCCTGCTTCATCCATAATTATCGGATTGTTGAATTCAAGCATTTCCTTATACAATGCTCATAAAATATTTAGAAATATATCTTCTTTATATTTTTCCTCTCTGATATATAGCTCATACGGAATTAAGTTTGTAAATTTTGGCATAAACTAATCCATGGTAAGATTTACTAACCTTAGTTTATAAAACTCTTTTGCATAGTCATCATAATACATTTTTTCAAATAACGAGATTTGATTTTTGTTGAAATTTCTCCCATGAAACTGTCCTTTCATCCAAAAAATGTATAGTTTTTGTTTCTTCTCACCACAAGGTGGCTTTTCCCTGTAGTTGATAAACATGTAACCTTGATTTCAAGTTACTTTCACATTCATACACCTGAAATTATTTGATCATATTTAGAAGTCGTGCTTCAACTTCTTCCTCCCTTTCCCTGTCAAAGGTTGGGGTTTTATTTTCCAGAATTCTCCCTGTAATTCCCTTTTATTATTATTCTTATTTTATTTAAAATCTATTTTGTCATATTATTCAACACTTTCATATTTTTCAGATGTTTTTTTGTCCTCCTTTCGTTTCAATTTTTCAGTTTCCACACTTTTGTGGATGGATGTTTCTATTAATTATCTTATCATGCGTTCTTTATCCTCGCTCACCTTTAGGAGTTGTTAATCATTGTTTCGTTGTTGCACCAATTCTTCTTATGAATTCCCTATAACCACCACAATATGAGAATTGGGATTATAAGTAGTGCCTTCCCCTCCCAACTCTACATACAATTCCTCCCCTCCTGACATGAATGAAGGTGATTTATTTGCAGAAATGTATCAATGTGTTGTACCTATGTACCTTATATCATACAACACCATTATGTTATCAACACCTTTAGTTTACTGATTTAAAAAAAAATCATTTGAAACATATATGTTTATGATTATTATTGTTTTTCTTCTTTGTTTATGATGGTCCATAATATGCCTCGTGTTAAACTTGGGCGCTGATACCACTTGTCATGAACATCTGGGCAACCATAATTTTTATTTTTTTGCATCCTTTTTCATTAGATGGTTCATTAAATTATCATCATAAGAGTAAAATATTTTAATACATGTACCTAATCATACTAGTACCCATCCATCCCATGATGATTATTTAAAGGTGTAGTTCTAAGTTGATCACCTTAGTTTCACCTATCCACAAAAATCTTCATAATTTTTCACTCTATTTTTATAATCTTTCATTCCATTCTCGAGATGGTTACCTAATGTCCCTGACTCAAACATATTATTTTCCTATGTAGATTGAATGAATCATGCTAGATCACCTAAGTTAATTGTATATGTTGGATATTAGTAATAATCAATGGCATCTTAATATTAATTGGAATTCTTAAGAATATATGCTAAAATACAGTTAGTAAAACCTGGTACTGTTTCTCTTAAAACATGGTCTGTGCACTGTTTATAACTAATCATGCACCCAAAAGTCATAATTTGTGGATATGTTGACATTCTCCATTTTAACGATAGTCATACCCACCAAATTTTATTTTAGTTAACCTTTGGTTTTCTTACTGTACACTTGAATTTAAATTATACTAACACTTATCAGTATTTATATTTGCATACATCATAATTTTATACCTTGAATGAATAAATTGTAATATCCTAGTGCTGTAAATTGAATATTTTTGTATCACTAACCAATGAATCTAATCCCTCTAAATTTTTCGGCATCTCTTTATTGGAATTAGATAATTCAAAGGAAGTAAAAAACTTGTTAAAATACAAAATTGTGTGCTATAATAAATAAAAAAATTTACATGCTAAACAAATATAATGACCTATTCACACAAAATACCATTGTAGCTTCTAGTTTAACAAGATCCACCATAAACTAGATAATAATATTCTCATCCATACAAACACTGCATACCACTAAAACAAAATAGTATAGTATCATCCAATTAAACACCACATTAATTACTATTACAGGAATTTAAAGACCCTTTAAATAGAAAAATGACCACATAATGTAGCTGAAATAACTTAAAATGATCAATTTCCCTCCCAAACTTGAACCTTCTCTTTTGGTTTTCCCCTATCCTGAGATAATTTTTCCCCTAGAATCAACAACATCTTATTGTAATGGTAAAGGAGTTCTTATGCCTTACTTCCGCTAGAAGAATTTCCATAAAAACATCCCACTTTTCTAGGTTCTTGCAATCTCCATAGTCTATGATTTTCCTACTTTTATGTAAAAAAAAGGATTCTTTTTTCCTTTAAATCCCATCTTTTCCACTGTGGTGATTTAGTCACCCATTCCCAGTGTTTTTTCTTCCACAATGGGTGATATATTATATTTTTCTCTCCCCATATAATCAATCACATAAATTCACTCCTGAGGATTTTTAGGAGTAGTTTGGGAAAGTTATATTTTCATCCTATCCAACCACCTTGGATTCCTGATTGGAATAATGATCTCATTAATTCGCCTGTTCTTTTCCAAGTTAATCCTCCCAATTGATATCTTTAATATTATTCAAATCTATTAATTACATCATCATGGTTATTCCAAAAAGTCAATTATGGCTTGCATGCCATTACTAAAAATAGTTCAACTACTAAAATAGTATTCACATGAACATAGAGGGGTATTACTATAGTGGAATGAGGAGGTGAGTTTCTCAAAAAAAAGTTACCAAAATTAAGGAAAGTATCATAATATAATTGAAACTCCACATGACAATGGGAACAAAAAGTGTCACGTACAGTGATAGGATTAACATACCATGGTTTTTTTCACAAAAGCAGTGATTGACACATTAATTACTATGTTATCTTCTTTGAACTTATTGAACAACTCTATCTCAGTGGTGTCTAAGATATTTTTTTCATGATATTCATACATATTTCGTGCTATTCTTCATTGCATCACATCCATTTCTATTGGTGAAACACATGAATTTTTCATCCAATATTCATATATCATTTTTGTAACATTTTCTTGAAGTATATCTTTGTATGATTTCCTCCAAATAACTATCCAAAAAACAAGCCCATCATTTACATCTATTTTTAATAAAAAATTCATATTCTTATGCAATGTTTTTTGTGAAGTCCCTAATGCTTTTTCCATAGGTTTTATTAAACATTTCTTTTAGTACTTGATAGAAGAATTGTTATTTGTATTGCTCTACGTACATCTAGATCAATTTTTTTCTATATCTTCCAATTGATTTTAGAACACTACTAATATTTTTAATCACATTGTCCTTCATATTTTTATTTTTTGTTTACTTCTGAATGCCCAATAGTGTTGTAGCTTATTTTAATTTCTTCAATGTTAAGAGACCTCCAAAAATTTGAGCTTGTGCTGTCACATTTTCATCTTTGAATAAATTATTAATAATGAGCTTAACACAATATCATATAACATGGTAATATTTTTTTATCTCCATATGTCCTAGTGTCGATATTTTCTAACATCTCATCATCAATATTGATTTAATATGTAAATATGAGTATTTAATGTAAATGACTATAAATATACATTAAATACTTTAATTAAAGTATAGAGTTCATGAAATTGAAACTAATAAATATGTATAATTTCAATAATACATGAAATATATATACATAACTATGGGTGGTTCAACTTAATTTTCACTTGAATCTCTTTCAACATATCAAAAACATCATCAACGAGTGGTTCATTTTCTTCTTATCTTTGTATTTCAACATTTTCAACCTCATCATCAATTTTATGAGGAGAATCTTTGTCCATTTAAATTGTAAAATATTTTTCAAATTAGTTCATCAAATAAAAATTAACTCGAAAAATGCACTATTAAATTTTAAATATCACTTAGAATATCTACATTTGCATACCTAGTTCAACTTCTTCTTGAGATAGATTTTCCATTTCAATATTTAAGGGTTATTCCTTCTTTCATTGGTAATAGTTTCTCAAGTATTATCCACGAGCCTTAATGTCTCTAATTTTATCATATTTCTATTCCAAATTTTTAACTCCCCATGATATTTCAATCTATATATATTTACAATCAAGCCCTGAAAAGTCACTTACAGAGTCCAACCCAAAAAAGTCAATTTCAAAATCAAGCAAAAAAAAAAATTAAATTCCAAAAAATATATTAAAAAATGTTTATTATTGAAATGTTGCACACTAGGAATATGAGTGAGAAAATGACGTTTCAGCTGAATTTATTTATAGCTTTCAGATGCAATGATTATATCGTAGGGTTAAATCATTTGAAATTCACAACCAATGAAAAAAAATGGATAAGTTTTTCCACAAAAAAAATTTAGATTTTCGATCGAAAACCATTTTTCTGTTATATTTAATGTGTGTTCGGGGAAAATACATTTTTAGCCAAAAAATTTGTTATTTTCAGCCAAGAAACATTTTCAGTTGAAAACCTGTAAGTCTGCAACAACTCAACTTTTTTCACCTTTCTCCAATTTCAGAATGATTAAACTCCATCAAATATAGTGAATTTACTTTCGTAACCAATGCCATCAGTTTGAAAATTGAATCTACTACCACTAGATACAAATTTATGAAATTTCATAGCTATTTTAAAATTTTAACTAATTTTCTAATAAAATGTCTGCGAAAATCTTCTAAAGGTCATTATGATTCAGTGAAATAAAAATTTTGTATATTCCAAAATACATTGTGAAAAAATATGGAAAATTTATGGTACATTAAGTTGGTTTGTCCTCTTTTATGGGTAGCTTTTATATTCTTTTTATTTTTATGTAATATGATGAGAAACATGGTGCTTTTTGAAATATCTTCAAAATATGTAGCTTTTTCATATTGGTTGAATTCTAAAAATTATATTAATTATTATATGCATTTTTTGGTTTCATAATATAGCCATATATATAAGTAGAGTATGTCTAGATTGTTGTAGCACATTTTCTTTTCCAAAAAAGCAAGGTTAACATCGAATACATGAATTTTTCTGAATCCTTTGATTTTTAAAGAACACAAAGTCAAACAATTACTAAATTAATAAAAAATATTACGAAAATTAATTAATAAAAATCCAATAAAAAATTTGAAAAGTTTTATTTTTAATCTAACATGAAATTATAAATAAAAAAATTACTTTTATTTGTTGAGGAGCAGTAGGGTTGCAGGCGTGCCCGCCAAATAAGTACTTGTGGCCCTGCAGCTACCTAACAGGAAGGGAGTCGACTCCAAGAATTTTCCCTTTTCTTAGCTTGGGTAAAAAGGGTGTTAGAGTCTTTCACCTAGGTGCCTTGTGCCCTTTTTTCCTCCAACTAGTTGGAGGGTCAATTCCTATAATTATCCCTCAACCCAACTAGGAGCCGAAGGGGCGTGCACAACTTGGGATAGCATAATTTTTTATTTTTTATTTGTTTATTTATTTATTTTAAAGCCTTTATTAATTTCCAAATTAATAAATATTATATAATTTTATGTATTGATAGTACTCAATTTAATGCTCCTTGAGTTTCTTCTTCTTCCCCTCCCCTTGACAAGAGTCACCCCACAATGCAAGCTCCAAGCCCTCCTCTATTGGGAATATTTCCTCCTTTACCCTTGAATCATATTCCCTTCTCTTATAACGAAGCTTCAATTTTTCCCTAGCCCCTAATAGAATCCTCATTGATTAAATTATCTATTCCAGTGAGCTAGTGTCTCAAAACATTCCTTCCCATAATGTGGAGGAAATCCTGCAAGATTGTGGGAATGATCTCTGGTAGGATAAACTTCTTAATACCAATTTTTCCAGGGATGAAATTGAAGCCCTTAAATTCCTAAATGATAACCTTGACATTCCCATACTTAAGGTGAATATGGGAAATACCTCCGTAGTTATGAAACACAAAGACTATGAAGCCAATAAGCTCAATCTTTTCTCCTCTTCTTTCTACAAAATACTTATAAATTATCTCATCAATGCCATAACTCAGATTGTCAATAAATATATAAAATAATATTATATTAATGACTCTATCCAACAGTGTCTTATTCCCCATACTCCCCAAACCCCTAGAATCTTTAGCCAACCAAAAATTTACAAACCTAGATTCCCTTTTTAACCCATAGTTATTTCCATAGGAGCCCCCACCCATTCTATTAGTCAATATCATTCATATAAGATTCAATAATTTATTGGGATTACCCATTGTTTCATTAAATATTCATTTGATTTCATTTTTAATACTAAAGATATTCATGTTGATGATCATGAGATTCTTGTTAGATTTTACGCCATATCATTTTTTACTAAAATCCATGTTTCTGAACCCATTACACTAATTTCTAAAATTTTTGGTTCAAAAAACCTTAACTTTATTAAGATCTATTCCTCATCCACCTTATTTTCATAGAAAGGAAAAATTTATGAGAAAATGAAGTTAGATTAATGGGTTTATCTCTTTTCCCTATTGTGACTAACATCTTTATGCAATAATTTGAGACTAAAGCTCTGGAATATTGGCATCTTAAGCCTAAATGTTGGTTTATATTTTTTGATAATACCCTTCTTATTTGCTAACATGGTAGACCTACGATAGATTTCTTCCTCTCCCATCTCAAAAATATTTCCCCTCATATTCAATTTATAGTGGAAACTGAATATAATAATTCCTTACGGTTTTTATATGTTATTATCACTCAGATTTACGATGGTTCCATAACCCATCTGGTTTACAAAAAGAATACCCACACTAATTTATATCTTCATTCCCATTCTCACACCACCAATCCTAAACATAGAAGTCTAGCATTCTTAAAACGCTTATCTCTTGTGCTATTAAAATTTATTCTCCCCAATTGCTTCCCTTAGAGAAAGTTCACGTATTCCAATCCTTCAGTGCTAATGGTTATTACTCTTCTTAGATCAATAAATATTTCAAGACCAGTTATAATTCAAAATCCATTAAATTTCCATCCTCTCATCCTAAGGCTCTATTTTCTCTACCTTACATAAAAGGGACTACTGACGTTATAGAAAAAATCCTTCAACAAAAGAAAGTTAAGATCATTTTTAAACCCCATAAAACTTTCATGTAGATGTTTGGATCAACTAAAGATAATTCTAAACCCATGTTGAATTAATGGGTTTACTATATGGCCTAGTCATGTGAAAAATGATAAATTAGCTAGAAAAAGCATCCCTTGAAAGCTCAGATTAAAGAACATATTGCCGACATCAATCCTCTCCAACTATTGAAGTTTTCCATATTTGAGCCCTCTTTTAATTCGAAGCATCTATTTCTTTTAAATAAAACCAAAATTCTCTCCTCTATTCCATTTTACAACTCCATAGTCATTAGAGAGGCCATGGAAACAGATAAGCACCTAAAACAATTTAATCAATAAGATGACTATAAATTAAGTCATTCTTAGCAACCAGTTATCCACTATTTAACTCATTAGTTCCTACTCTCCCTCTCCCACCCGCTCCTTCTCTCTTCACCTTTATATTATCGTTCCCTCCCCTGTCTATCTCACATCCTCCCCTTTCCTTTATTTAATTATACTTTGTTAAAATATTTTAATAATATAATTAATTTAGGCATATTTGTTTCTAATTCCATATATAGTTTTTAACATTTCATTTTAATATGTTTTCTCATTCTTCGCTTATTTTCCTTCATTTTAAGGAATTGTTGAATTGATTATTTTTGTTCTCTCTCATTTATTACTTTTCTCTCTTCATATTTGTTTCTATCAAAATTCCGCTACCCTCTTAATTGTGCTGACAAGTGCTTTACAACCCAGTATTGGGTAGATGTCAAGCGTGAGGTGCTTTACAACCCAGTATGGGGTAGACGTAAAATATAAATGTTTAACATTTAAAATTTAACAATTTTTACTCCGAGAGGCACTATATAGCCCAGTATGGGGTAGATGTCAAGTGTAAATGTTTAACATTTAACATTTAGCATTTTACAAATTAATATTTAACATAAAGTAATAAATAAAATGTTACAATTATTATAAAGTCGGATGCCTATAATCATTTACATATTGGCTCAATTAAGAATAAAAATTTAAATTTAAATTTGATTTGTTATATCTTCATTTTGTCATTAACTTATGAATGAGCTTTGCTACAATACTAACACACTTGCTAGTAAAACAATAAAATTACCAGGTACCCATTTTTTGAGCTAGAAAAAAGATCACCCGATTTTGAAAAGTAGTGATGCAGAATCACCTTTTTTTTGGAGCATTGTTTTGGCACTTTAAATTTTCTTATGACTTTATTTTTTTTAAATGTCATGATTTTCATGTCAAGTTTGAAAAGTGGTGATTTATAATAACTTGGTTTTTTTAGCATATTTTTGGAATTTTAAAATTTCTTTGATTTTTTTCTTTTAAATACCACGTCGATTTAGAAAAATGGTGATTTTTTTAGCACTTTAATTTATTTTTTCAAGTGTGAATATTAATTTTAAAATGTTAGTGATTTTCATGCTAATTCTGAAAAGTGTTGATCAAACATCAATCACTTTTGTTTAGAGTGGTGATTTTCATCTTGGTAATAAACTAGTAGTTGCTTGTAAAGGTGCAAAGATACACCGAAGGTAGTTCATCTCGTCAAGATTTTGGAAGATTTGTATTTTATTATTGTGTTTGAAGCAGCAGTTTTATCTTGTGGGTATGCATACAAAATCTTGAATGACTTAAAAAATTTCCATTCTTTGCGAGCAAAAAGCAACAATTAAAATCTTAAAATTCCTTGACTAAATCATTAATTTTACCGTGTTGTTGTCTTGGATCCTCTGACAAGTATCTGGAGGAGCATTAGTGTGTAGTTATTCATAAATTAGAGAAATAATTGTAATCTACTTGTGCAAGATTAAAATTTCTCCATTATTTATAAATGAAAGATACATTTTTCACAAAGTTCATGAATTTAAGTTATAATTTGTTTTTCCTAAATTTAACATTCTCAATTATTCACGGAAAAAGCTACAGTCTCTGGAAATTCATGGAATAATATTTTCATCCTAGATTATAAATTGTCCTTTTTCAGAAATAAAAGCTACGATTTCAAGAATTTAAAGCTACAATCACGTTTCTAATTTTCTTCATTGTTATGAAAGTTACCCATCTCAAGATTTACATACTATTCAAAATAAAGGTTACTATGTGTGGCTCCAAGCTTAAAATTTGTTCATTATTAATGAATAAAAGTTATCATATGCTTACCTTGGGCTTCTCCACTTTTCATAAATAAACATTACATTTTGCGCTTTCTATCTTGAATTTTCTTGATTGTTGAGAAGTGGAATTTTGGAATAAAAAGGAGCAATTAAAATCTTAAAATTCCTCGACTGAATCATTAATTTTACCATGTTGTTGTCTTGGATCCTCTAACAAGTATTTGGAGGAGTGTTAGTGTGTATTTATTCATAAATTAGAGAAACAGTTGTAATCTACTTGTGCAAGTTTAAAATTTCTTCATTATTTATAAGTAAAAGATAAAATTTTCACGAAGTTCAAGAATATAAGTTATAAGCTTAATCCAATCTTATCGAAAGGCCACATTTCTTATGTCGACCTTGTGCAACATAAACCGAGATTTGAACTCCAAATCGCACTTATGCATGGAATCTGGATAGCTCTGTTTAATGCCTTCAAATTTCTACAGAGAAAAGAGAACCTGATAGCTACACAAAATCAAGATTTTTTAAAGAAAAGGACTACTTAGGAGTTTGCAAACAACAATATTAATATAAATGACAAAAAATAAACATTCTATTAAAGAAAAAGAAATGAAATATTGATACCGAAATATAGACAAGATGCACAAAAGGTCACACACAGTGAACAATCAAATATAAAGATCGAGTAATCGCAGAGCACGATTGATGGACATCAAACCATGAGAACTTGATTTATTATTTTCCAACCAACTCTTCTATCTAAATTTAACACACAATGGCATATTTCAGAGAGCTATTGACCTTTCTAAACACACGAAAATGATAGCTAGGTTCATGAATTCGATACTGCTAATTAACATAATATAAATAACCATTCAATCTTTTGACAAACATAAGCCAGTTCTTAAGACAATAAAACCCGCATGGGCTAAAACCATAATTCTAGAAGTACATTCAAATGCATGAAAATTGGTGCATGGTTCCAGGAACCATACAACCTTAATATAAGAGGCCTCAATACTCGAGGAGTACCATTCTAGTATGTGAGATTGGAAACTAGCTTCAATTAGTAATTTTCCATCCTAGTACGTGAGATCAGAAACTTGTTTCAATTAGCAATTTCCATTTCACGTACTAGTTTCCAATTAGTTTCAAGTTGGCTTGCAATTAGTTTCCATTTCTAACGCTATACAAATCCAACAGTGGACAATGTGTTTACTTGAATCAACAATAGAAAATAAAAAGGTTGACTATGGTGAGGGTGGAATGATTCAAAAGTAAACAGCTTCCATGTAAACATAAAAATAAAATAAAAAAGCATGACAAAAAAAATTCAAATATAAAATATTATAAAAGAAATATTGAAAAAAACCAATAGAAGTGTTAAAAAAACAAAAATATCCTGTAAAAATTAAAACATATAACCAAAAGAAGTTGAAAAATAAAAAAACAAAAAAATTAAAAAAAGATAAAAAAAAATGGAAAAAGTTCAAAGAAACTCATAATTTAAAGAAAAATAAATAAAAATTAACCCAAAAAAAACTTGTTTTTAAGTTTAAAAAAAAAACTATTAAAGAAAATGATAAAATAAAATAATTATAATTAAAAATTAAAAATTAAATAAAAATTAAAAAAATTCATCAAAATACTAAAATAAAAAATAGTTAAATTTTTTAATTGTTTAAATTTTTTATATTTTTAAATTTATTTTCTTTTTTATCTTTTCTTTTATTTTTTAATTTTAATTTTGAAAAAGTTCTATTCTTAATTTTTATTTTTTTTTATTTTTTATTTCTTTTAAATTTTTGATATTTTTATTTATTTTTTATTTTAAAAAAATGATTCTCGTTTTTTTTTTTTTTTTAAATGTATTTTTCATATATTTATATACTTTTTCTTTTAAAAATTATTTTTTCTAAAATTAATTACTTTTTTAATTTAAATTTTTATTATTTTAAAATTTATATTATTATTTTCTTTTCAATTTTTTTTTTAAATTTAAATTTCTACATTTAATTATTTTTATTTTTATATTTTAATTATTGTATTTATTATTATTATTTAACTAATTTTTTATTTTTTATTTTAATTCATTTTTTTTGTCAATATTTTTATTATGCGGTTTTATTATTATTATTATTATTATTATTATTATAACTTCAAAAAAAAAAACTTTTTTTTCATTTTTTTTGGCTTAATATTTATCATTTTCTTTAAATTGTGTGTGTGTGTGTGTTTTTTTGTTTATATTTATTTTTAAATTTTTTTATTTTTATTTTTACAAGTGGTATTTTATTTTTAATACCATGCCTAAAAATCGTTGGAATTTTATTTTCATAAAGGTGATATTTTATCTTTAATGCCATCCTTCAATTTTTAGGGCTTTTCAGTGACACAATGATAGATTATCTTTAATACCAAGCCTAAAAATCATTGGAATTTTAAGACTTTTGATATTTTATCTTTAATGTCATATTTATCATTCAAATTTTAAGGTTTTTCAAAGTCATGATATTTTTTCTTTAAAGTCATTATTAATGATTGTTGACAATTTACCTCGAAAAGAAAAGATGTTATTCGAACATTAACACCTTTCGTTTTCAATGTGTTTTTTTGCACACAAAAAAATCACAACATTATTCCAACATCAACACTTTTCGTTTTCAGACTATTTTTTGCACACAAAAATTGGTAATGTTATTCCAGCATCAACACTTTATGCTTTCAAACTGTTTTTTGCACACAAAAATTTGGAGATGTTATTCCACCATCAACAATTTTTTGTTTCGAGGGTGCTTTTTCAATTCTTTTTCAAGAAAAAAAATGGTTTTTAGCATAATTTAAAAATAATGTTGAAATTTGACGCTAAAAAAAAGTGCATTATGGAAGATAAACTTTTCATTTTTGGGCTGTTTTTTCATGTTTTTTGAGTTTTTCTGGCCTAGAGTTCTCATTTTAAGGTAATAGTTCCGGTTTGATTGGTAACTCTTTTTACCATGGGATAATACAATGGCTTATCAATACCACATGGCCAAAAACCATAAATTATTTCACAATTAAAATATGACATAATTCTTATCAATGGATATTCACCCCCACTTTGCAATAGATATTATAAACATTTAAATATGCTTTATTAAAATACTATCGGTGAATTCCA
Source organism: Pinus albicaulis (assembly GCA_034641835.2). Taxonomy (NCBI): domain Eukaryota; kingdom Viridiplantae; phylum Streptophyta; class Pinopsida; order Pinales; family Pinaceae; genus Pinus; species Pinus albicaulis. The sequence goes on along the minus strand of CM076570.1, from coordinate 1,212,160,147 downwards.
TTGCTTATCAATACCACATGCCTAAAAAACATAACTTATTTCACAGTTAAAATGTTTTATAAATATGTTATTTTAAAATTACTTTTTTAAAGTAAAATTTCTATTCATATTTTCAAAAGGAAATACATGAGATGAAAGATGAAGGTAGTCTCACCTCGAGTAGGTTTTTTAACTACCACTGAAATCATATGACATTGAAACAAAAAAACAAAAAGAGACACAACCCAAAATTTCAAGGGTATAGGCCCTAGTAAATAGACAAAACATATCAAAAACCCGTATCCATGCTAATCATTAGAGGTAATGGAGGTTGGGTTATCTGGAGTTGTACCATGGGCTCGCAAAAATCAAAAGGACCATTGGACATGCTCCTCGAAATGGGCCATCCATGCCTCTTGTTTTGCGACCTTTTCTGATAGAAAATTCTGACTGTGACATACCACCACAACACGCTCTTGTGTATGACATTGGAAGTAATGCACTTTGTTTAGAGTTGCTATACATTCATCATGCTCCTCTTATCTGACCTACTATGAATTCTTTAGATGATCCAAAATTGTCTGAATTACATCTCAACAATGCTCAATGAAGCAACCTTGTCACTAACCACGACTACCCTGATGAATCAGAAAATGATGGTTGGAACCTCCAAAATGAACCAAACCCCCTTGTTTCATAACGGTCGGAGTGAGGTGACCCTGACTCCCAACTAATCTCCCACATCTACTACCACGAGTTGCTGATGTCGTGCATCCAGAACGCCTAGACCGACCACCACATCTACCTTCTAAAACTACGTGCATCGAACCTTCTGCACTTAGACCTTCCAGATTCCTTCCTCTAGTTCCAGACACTAGCTCGAGCTAAGGTCAGGACTTAGACATGCTTGGCCTCCTAAAATTGGGTGACACCTAGGGAGAGGAATGCCCTAAGCAAGGAACCGACTGCCTCATTGAAACCCTGACACCACTTGATCAAGCGAAAGACTACCCTTCCAAAAACTCTCGAACACTCCACGAATGGGTCAAGACCCCTAGATCCGGCTAAGCCTCCTCTCCGTCCGGAACCAGGCACCCATAACTTATAGAGTTATTTACCACCATGAACGAACAACATATAGCCCCCCCTGAAGTGAACCCTCACAAGTACAGTAAACCGAAACCCATGATATAATCGCTAATGGCACCACCTCGCAATCTAGGACCGTAAGAACAGACTAGGGAGGAGAACCTCAATAATCCCTCTCCACTAAAGGAAAATTCACAACCAATGCAGATTGAAAGCACACCATAGAAACCAGAATCCACATCAAACCACCCCCATAATATTCACATGCACCAATTTTATTGCAGACTCATACTTGTCAATTCCAATTCAACAATTGACAGCTACTCACATGCACCATCAAGGGAGTAACCTCATAAAACAATTTTGAGCCTTCAACCATCTCGGAGCTTATCTATGACACCCTCTTCTCCTCCCAACACTCCCACAAAAGCTCCAAAAATATCTTCACTACAAAATCACCATCCAACACCCCCGCCACTCTCCATAATGTTCATGCGGTCACCACCCTTCGGGAGACTCAATGTGACTTGAGGTTTCCCACACTCATGTTTATTGGCTCTTGTACTCAAGGTATTATGGGAGGTTCATGAGGAAAAACCACCCTCTTGTATCCAGATGCTTACCATGGGTGCCCACATGTTCCCTCTAGAACATCCTCGTCTCCATTCCTAACTCCCATGAGGGAATATGTTATTTTAATTAAATTTTATAATAAAAAAATGTAATTATGTCTAAAAGTAAAAAAATTATATTTACTTCTGATATATATATATAACCTCTATCCTCATGACTACAAAAAATATTCCCACATAAATTAAATCAGGGTTATAATGAAATTAAAAATGAAAATACAACTATATATAAAGATGTGAAATTTATATAATATAAATCATATTATTAAGAACTAGCATAGATCCATCTTAAGCAAGGTTCCAAACGAAGATAGCAAGAAAACCCATTAAAAATAATAAAGGAAACATAGTTCATGATTGTTTTAATTTTTTCATTATTGTAATATGACTGATTCAAAATATAGGTTTAATATTTTACAACCAATTGAGTTTTTTTTTTAATTTACATACTTTCTTAAACAGAATATCGTGGAATAAAATTTAAGAGAGAGGGAGGGTGTGGGAGGGAAGGAAGGAGATAGGGAGGGATATTGTGACAAAGAGAGAGAGAGAGAGAGAGATAGAGAGATAAAGAGAGATGTGATAGGGGAGAGAGAGAGGGAGAGAGTGGAAGGAAGAGAGAGAGAGAGAGGAGGGGAGATATAAGGAGAGAGGGAAAGAGAGAGAGATGGAGTTTTAGGGTGAGAGAGATGGGGGAAATAACAAGGACATAGAGATATTGAGGTGAATATGGAGCGGGAGTGAGAAGGGATATATGGCAAGAGAGTGAGAGAGAGAGGAGACGAGGAAATAAAGATAAGAGGGAAGAAGAGAGATAGGGAGAGAAGGGTAAGAGATACAGAGAAAGGGAGACACAGAGATGGATGAGGGATAGATAAGGAGGGAGGGAGGGAGAGAGTGACAAAGTTAGAGGTAAGAGAGAGAGAGAGAGAGAGAGAGAGAGAGAGAGCGATAGAGAGAGAGTGATGGTGGGAGAGACAGAGGGAGGTGGGAGAGAATCACAAGGAGAGGAAGTAAGAGAGAGAGAGAAGGAGAGAGAGATGGAGTTGGAAGGGTATAGATGGAGGGAATAATAAATACATAGAGGGATAAATGTGCAGAGAGAGTGTCAAGGGAGAGATGGAGAGAGAGTAAGGTGGACAAGAGATCAGGAGGAGAGAGAGAGGGGGGAGAGAGATATATAGGGAGGGAAGGGTGAGAGAGAAAAGGAGAAGAGATAGAGAGGGTGATGAAGACGGAGGGAGAGAGTGAGAGGAAGCTGGAGGGGAAATGAGAGAGGGATATATACATGGAGAGAGTGCATACGTTTCGGGTGATATAGAGAAAAGGAATACGAAAGGGACATATATATATATAACCAACCTACTTCCATATTAACCCCATATCTATCAAGCGTCGAGAGAGATCAAATATGTCGAGGTGCGAACCTTTTCTCAAGTTTTTCACTCAAACAATTGGTTTTCACCTCGATATGTTTGATCCCACTTGGCACTTGATATATTTAGGGTTAACATGGATCTATGATGGTAATGTAATGTCAATACCGTTATAGTAAAGGGGTACAAAATTTAACATTTATATGCCACCTCAATTAAAATAAAACAAAAAAAAATATTTAAAGTAATAAAAAAGAAGTAATCAATAAAAAGCTAAAGTAATATAAATCTCAAAAAATTTAAATGTTGACTCAATTAATAATAAAACTTTAAATTTAAAGTCAATTTGATATATTTTGATTTTGTTATTAGCTTGCGAATATGCTTTGTTACAATAGCATGGGCCAAGACCATGGTGTATCATTACCACATGCCCAAAAATGATAATTGATTTCACAATTAAAATATTTCATAACAATATGACACAATTCTTAACCATAGATATTCACCCCCAATTTATCATGGATATTATTAATATCTAAATAGATTTTTTTACAATACCATAAACCAATAATATGGATTATGAATACCACATTCTCAAAAACCATAACTTATTTCACAATCAAAATATTTTAGAAATATTATGTTTCAATTTAATTTTATACCATTATTTTAATTAAATCTAAAATGAAAAATGTTATCATTACTTTTGAGATATATTTGAACTAACAACTAGTAAAAATAGTAGGTTTTCCTAGGCATTCGTCGCTAGAAGCTCATTTGTCATGTTTAAACCAGTTTTTTTTACTGCATTTATATATTCAACACCCTTAAAAACCTGTGGGGTCCTTGGATTTTGAAGAGTTCACTCATCAAACTTGTGATTTTAATGAATCTCTACCACATTATAGAAAAATTAGATCAAAAAATAAACTTGAAAACGTTTCAAAAGGTCCCACTTAAAGACTACTATTTTTATTAAAACATTCATTTGATTCCTACGGGAATATTTTTAGGGAGTAGTATTTACGTGAGAATTTTTGAAAAGTTTTAAAATGAGAATAATATTATCTATAAAGATGTGAAATTTATATAGTATAAATAATATTATTAAGAATCACAATATATCCACCTCGACTAAGTATCCAAGTCTATAACAATAATAAAATTTACTAACAATAATAGAGGAAAAATAATGTATGATTGTTCTAAATTTTTCATTATTGTCTTTTCTTTGAAATGATTTATCCCAAATATAGATTTAATATTTTACAACCAATTGAGTATTTTTTTTTTAATTTAGTTATTTTCTTAAACACGATATCATTGAATCAAATTTAAGAGAGAGAGAGGGAGGGAGAGAGCGAGAGAGATCGCGAAGAGAGAGAGTGAGAGTGATGGGGTAGAGATACATAGTCATGAAAGAAATGTGACATAGAGAGATAAAGGTGGAGAGAGAGATAGAGAGAGGGAGTGACAAGGGAGAGAGTTAGGGAGAGAGGAGAGGAGGGAAGAGAGAGAAGAGGAGAAGACAGAGATAGGGAGAGAAGCATAAGAGAGATATGGGGATACATAGATATGGAGGGGAGAGAGAGAAGGAAAGAATGAGGGAGATAATTACAGGGTTAGAGGGACTAGAGTAAGAGAGATTGATTTGTGGAGTGAAAGAGTGAAGTGGGAGAGATTTTAAAAGAGAGGAGGGAAGAGAGATATGACTCAATGGATATAATGAGAGAGAGAGGGGACGAGAGAGGAATGGAGGAAGAAATACATAGATGAATAAAAGTGGAGAGAGAGGGAGTCACAAGGGATATTTGGAGAGAGATTGAGAGAGGGAGGAGAGTCGGAGGGAAGAGGGAGATGATAGAGAGAGAGAGAGAGAGAGAGAGAGAGAGAGAGAGAGAGAGAGAGAGAAGGGGGAGAGGGAGAGGGAGAGGGAGAGAGAGGGAGGCAAAAAGAGATAGATATGGAGAGAGGGTATGTATGTTTGGCACATGAGATAGAGAGAGGGAATAAGAAAGATACACATAAATATAAATATCGATATTATATAGTATTATATAACCAACCGAGATCCATCTTAACCCTATATCTATCAAGCATCGAGAGAGATCAAATCTACTCAGGTGCAAACCTTTCCTAAGGTTTTCCACTAAAAAAAGTGGTTTCTACCTCGAGAGGTTTGATTTGTCTCTGCACTTGATATATCTGGTGTTCCAATGGATCTATGTTGGTTATTATTATTGTGACGATTGGAACTCTACTACCCAATATAGGGTAGATTCCTAGATGTTAGATATTAGATGTTAATTGTTAGATATAAATATTTTTAAATTCAATTTTTTAAATTATAATTATGTTTTTATGAATAAAATTATAGACAACTATAAAAAAAATTCTTATATAATTTTAACATTCAAATATATAACATATAAATAATACTTATGAACTAACATCCATTTTTTAATATTAATTAAAATAATGATTCCCTAAGATATTTAAAGTTGGTAGATAAACACAGAAAAAATTTCTTATTTACAATATAAGAAGAGTAATCTTGAATATCGACCGCATTTTAACATGGATATTATCAAGTTCTAGGATTCCTTACATTACCATGGGCCAATATCATGAATTATAAATAAAAAGTACTAAAAGACCATTACTCATTTCAAAAAAATATATATATTATGAATATTTTATTTCATATTAATTTCATAATTTTTTTTTGAAATTAAAACTTAATGCTTAAATAGACATACAATATAAAAATATTCTTAATTATGAATATTCAGCCTCATTTTACCATGGATATTATTAACTCATAAATAGGTTTTATTACAATACCATAGTCCACTACCATCGTTTGTCAATATCACTTGCCTAAGAACCATAAGATCATTTCAAAATTAAAATACATTATAAATATTTAGTTTTTGTTTTATTTTATAAAAAAATTTAAAATTAAAAAAGATGCTCGGACATATTATAGTGGTGTAAATGTTTGTAAACATCTACATGTTAGCTCAATTAAAAAAAAATAAAAGGTTAAAACTAATTCCCTAGAAATCTTAGGATGTAGAGATGTTGTAATTTCCTATAAATATTATGACTTGGTTAAAGAAACAAAATTATTAATGATAATTATCAATAAAATATTTTGATTTGGTCAATTCACATAAAATTAAAAATACAAATAAATAAAATATAAAATTAATAATTATAATTATAATTATAATTATAATTAATTTATAATAAAACTAGTCTAGATCCATTTTGACTTTTGATCTACTGAGAGGGATAAAATCTCTTGAGATTCAAATCTCTTTTAGAGTGAAATGAGATTTGATCCTAGTTTGTGCTTAGAAGTTCCAACGATAACATGGATTTAGGTTAGTTATCTTCATTTTTCTTTTAATTATCATCCCTCCTTTAATTAATTAAACTTTTATTTAAATATGTTGACTTGTCCCTTTCTTTTAACAGCGAATTATTTAATTTAATATGGTACTCAAGATAAAATCTCTTGAGATTCAAATCTCTTTGAGAGTGAAACAATATTTGATCTAAGTCTCTCTGTGCTTGGTAGATACAGATTTAACATGGATCTAGGTTGGTTATCCTAAAATTTATTTTTATTCTCATCTCTCTTTTAATTAATTAATCAATTATTTAACTATGTTGACTTGTCCCTTTATTTTAATAGATCATTATTCAGTTTTAATATGGTCCTCAATTTCCTTTTAATTCTTGTTTCTTTTAATTAAATAATTAACTATTTAAATTTGTCGACTTGCATCTTTCTTTAATAGCTAATTATTTCATGTATTTGATTGTCCTCATCCTCAAATAATGTATTTAATTTAATAAATTTTTTATTTTTATAATAAATAACTGACAAAATAATAATGTTTATTCAACAAGATATTACTATACCATTGATTTTCAACATTATTACTATAACTTGAACTAGTAAGTGTGTAAATATGTCACTTCCATATATGACTACCATTACTACCATTACAATCCCTAAATTCCTATATATATTCCTCAAGTGAACACCAACTATCAAAGAAACTTAAACCTTCTATATATCTTTATTTACACAAAACTTAAAGGAATGTCTTTTGACTCTTATTGCCTTGCTATTGGTCCACATATTGGTTCCAAGTGTGTTTAGCTTTTGTAAGAACCCAATTGTTTGCAATCCTGTCACAAGAAGATCGTTAATGCTTCCCTCATCACCATCCATTAGGTTGGTGGTCACTAAAGGCATCTTGGCAGGGGATTTTGATGGTAATCAATAGAACTAAAAATTTATTGTTGTCAGCAAGTTTTTTAATCAAATGGCATGCATCGAGTTCCTCAACAAAATGTTGAAATCTATGACTATCTGCCATTTAATGCACTGTGGAATATACTGACTACTTTTAGATTTAAATTCGTTTAAATCTAATGGTGGGCAATATATGTGAAATTGCATTAAATGGCTATAATGTTGGAAATTTTGAACAAATAATACACAGTGGGATGTGTTTCTCCCACAACATAGAGAATGAAAAATAATGCGGAAATAATAGTAAAAATTCATAGAGAGATAGCAAGAAAAGACAAAAGAGTAATTTATTCAGCTTTTCTCTAAATTCGATCCATTCCACTCTAAAAACATATGGAAATTAAATTAGGTTTTATACAAAATGACCGAAGCCCAAAAACTAAATGCTATTCAATTCTAGATTGGATTGATATCCACTGAGTCGTGCTTCTACAGTGAAAGCCCAATTATTTAGTTTCTACATGAAACTACATACAAAACACACAATAGCGGACCTGAAATATTATCAGTTCCTGCTCTGAAAACACATCTCATCTAGGCCTCCATCGCAAATCTCATACCGATGATTATAACTTTTCATATATGCGCTATACGAGAAAAACATAGGATTTTTGATATGCGATGTGACATGGCACATCGCATCGCAACTTTAAAGTAATAACTTACAGGCGCTCTCCATTTAAACTCCTGATCTTGCGATGCTCGGTATGCACTATCCTCCTGAGCTTGACACGTGCCCTTTTACGATCGCCTCGCAGCTGAAATAACATAACTTATGCGTGGTCAAAACGGTAAGTCATAGACTTTTCAAAGTGGGCACTGCGAGCAGGGGAAAGGTTGGGAATGACAAATACAAAGGTTTACGGTCGTTTGAAAATGCAGCAATGGTTTATGGGTCCCGCCGGACCGCATCGGTGGAAACTTAAGTTTGGTTGTGGGCTTAAAAGTTAAACAATAAAAGCGGCGATGTGCAGGTGGCAATGCGGTATGTATTGGGAAGTGTGCTAAGGAAAAAAGGTAAGGAAAGGAATAATGTAAAGGTTTCTGTGCGGTTTCAATGCGATTGTAACACCTCTTACTTCACAATTTTTTTTTGTTTTTTTCAAATTATAGAAACATACCTAATATTATTGTTATTATTATTATATCATAATTGGTTGCATTATGACATAATTATACTATCAATAACTTGCCGTGTCACTATTTATTTCTTTATAGGGAATTACAGTGCTTCACTTTGCCACCTTGTCCGATATGCCTTCTTGTTATTATACAATTTCCCATTTCTTATTCAATACAACAAAGAAATACTAATATATATTAATCATATACCTTAATCTTTTTTTTTGTAAAACATAGTAATAATTGAACACCTTGACTATGCTTAAGCTAAGCATTTCAAATTTAACATGTTCAATCTAAATTTTTGATATTATTCACAAGGTGATAAATATATATCTACCCCTAATCCTAAAGGATAACAATTAATTAGAGCAAACCTTATTAACCATGTTAATACTATGGATTTAACACATATAGACATCGACTCCCTTTTGTTTTGGTGTTATCACTCATAATTCTTTAAACATTAATAACTAAATGATACCTTTGTCACATATCAACTCACTAATACCATATATTATAGTTGAAATCTAACTTCTATTCACTTGTCTGTTTAACCTTTCTAAGACTAAGATTTATATATAAATGAATACCATCATGGTTAATGTTAGAAGTCAACAAAAAACCTTTACCTTATGTACTAAAAAATATTCTTTATCAAACATGAATACTAAGGTTTTCATGAAGCCTCATAAACGTATTGTAGTGTGATAACATATGATTCCACTACCACAAATTGTGAATTCGTTTTACGAGGGTTGGACTACTATGAATTTATATCATAGTTATTAATTAGACACTGAATCCATATATGCATAATTTCTCGGTTGACGTGTATAACATATTGAACTCATTTTCAGTCCAATGATTAATAATCCGCATTTATTCATGGTATTATGAAGTTACAACTCAGTTTTCAATGACATTAATATTTAATATACTGATAAGAAATTGTAGAGATTTAAATCTTCGAGACTAGATTTTGTATTTTCTTTTAATACGTCAATACCAAATTCATATATCATATCTATTGTGTCACTACATATGAATTGTTTTATGGTCATATGGTATTATGACGACGTACTCTGTCACATGGTTCTCGGACGCAACCGATGTAGCCGCAGGAAAACACATCTGAACATGGATCTGTGACAGCTGGACCGTCCCGATTTAATTTAGTATTTGGGTTTTTGGGGCCTATAATATTTCACGATTTTGGACAAAGGGTTAATTTTCACTGTAGTTTCAATGACGTCTTTATCATGGAGCGACCTTGTCCTTCTTGCACCAGTTAAATTTACACTATAGCCAGTCATGGCAATCATCCAAATGGCCTTCAACACCCGAATTAGAGCAAAGCTACGAATCCTTATCCTGAGGCTCTTGGTCAACTCCTCCAGGTGAAACCTCGCTCTAGTTATCTTCCCCACTTCACTATTAAATTTATTATGAATTCTACGTTAAACTTTTCATGAGAACAAATAATTGATTACTTCCAGTTCTGTAACACCCCCAACTTCTATTCTTTTCAAATTATACATTTGAACATACATCCATAGGGGAGTGGACCCCAATGGATAATTATTATGTGGATATGGTTAAATACTTAATTATGAAAAATAAATAAAATATTGTGCATGCACTATGACCAGATGAGAAAGTGAGATCACATGCCTAATCCATGAGGTAATGGAAAAGGAAAAAAACTTTCCCCAAATCTTTCAAAAATCCTTCAAAAGAAATTATTTCTAATTTAGATTTTGAGGAAAAATCTAAATTTCCCCAATGAAGAGGAGTAGTTGGGAAGAGGTGAGAAAAAGCTGGAAAAGCTGAGGAAAAGCTTAAAACAGCTTTAAAGAGTCCCAAAATGGGAAGCCTAGGCTAAACAGAAATAAAGCATCCTGAAATTCTGGACGCAGAATTGGAAACAGGCTTGGGGAAAGCACAGCTTAAATAAGCTGCTCCAGAACAGATTGAGGTTAGTCTGTTCTGGGAGGATCTCTGCTCGGGGGTGAATCCTGGGAGATAAAGAGGATTCTAAGGTTGGGAGGACTGGTCATAGTAGAGTTGTGCATGCATAAATTTGGAGATATCTGTAAGTCTGTGTTAAACATATCCCTGTTTTATGAAATTGTGATGTTATAGTTCCTTTATGCAAGTTATGAAATTGTGATGTTATAGTTCATTATGGAAATTATGAATTGTTATGTTATGTTGCATTATGCAACTGTTAGATGGATTAATGGTTCAGTATCTTATGTAATTGCAACTACAGCTAGTGATAGTAGAGACACATGGTTGGGTGTAGGGATGAGTACCTTGTAATAATGAGATTGGAGAGGATAGATCAATTGAACAGCCAATCTAATAACCATGTATAGGTATAGCTTGCTATCTTTTAAAGGAGTATTTAATTTCTGTGTGTAGAAACAGAAAATGTTAACAAACCAGTAACCATGAACAGCAAGTTCCAAACAACTAAACCTATCATAACAATACTGATGGCACAGAACCCCCTGTAACCAATAACAGAAAGTAAGAAACAATAACCCTATGATAGTCGTATGGGGTTCAGTATGTACGTTCCAATGGAGAGAATTGTAACAGTTAGAATTTAAACTATTCTATTAAATGTAAGTGTAATCATATGAAAGTAGAAGTTGAACCCTAAGTAAGGACGAAGATCAAATACTAAGAATTCTAAACTATCCAGTTCAGTATCCTCTACCACCATTTGATTGAAGCAAGAGGATATGTTTCCTAGTTTTCACATGGAACAGTTGAATCTGTACCAGAGTGTCACACATGTTGAAGGTTGTAATAGTAAAATAAGGGGGAAATCCTATTGAACAATCTAGTGTGTGATAAAAGTTTGTGTGAAGTAAGATTGTAAGCATATGTAAAAATACAAGGAACAGAGCATCTGTGTACCGTCCATTTAAACTGCTGGGAAAGTAGTTGGAGCTATGGAGGTTAACTGAGGATAGATAGATGTATGCGAGGATGCACACATCTATACCTCGATGCTGAAACTTTAAAATGTTGAAAATTTTATAAGGCCGGTAAACTGGAAAGTTAGGAAGGGCCTAGCAAATCATCTAGAATTGGACAAAACTCTGAAAAGAAAAACCTGAGAAATACAAAGTAAAATATATATAGCTATATAAGTCTACTAGATGAACTTAGAAGAGGGGTGGTCAAGGCCAAAAATCTTCACGGAAATTCTTATATTCCATGGCTGCCTATAAGTACTGAAAAGAAATTAAATGCCGGATAATATACTGAATTTGTAAGTGATTCAGTATAAAACTATCAAGGTTATCTGGCGCATAAAGCGGAGAATATCTGAGTTATGTTATAGGTGTAGAAAGCTGGGTCTGGGAGACGTGACAAATGGTATCGGAGCAAAGTCCAAAAATTGGGCAAGATATGTGCTCACAAATAAATGGTTAACTGTTATAAGTTTTATGAAAAAAAAATATTTCTTCAAGTATACAAATATCTTGGATATACTTTCAGGTATACTTTTAGGTATACAGGTAACAGATTGTGATGAAGTAGAAACATTGATATGGGAGCAATATGAGGAGGCTCATATAACAGAATGGTTAAACCTATAATAGGTTTAAAAACTAGAAACCGACATCTCTCAGAAAAAAAAAACAATCTGTAAGTTTACAATGACATATCATCGTTAGGTAAAAGGAATTTCAGTGTTCATAAAGATAAGATACTGAAACCATCGTAATATAGTAGCAAATATTGATGCTGCCTTACTGTGATGAAAAACAAGAGAGAAAACAGTAGTACCTAACTGATATATCATCTAGCTGGCCTTATTGAGCATCAACACCTTCATAGGAATGTATCATTTTTTTTTCCATTCTTTACCATGATTTAACCTCACTAGAAATTTTTCAATTATGAGGGTAAGAATAGGACATACAAAGAGAAAAATGAATTTATATGTATTTCCCTAGATATTTTGAAATTTCTTTAGATATTAATGTGATATCTTATAACTATGTGGGTGCTGGAAAATATTGTAGCAGAAATTAAAATTCATGGTACATATCCAAAAATGAGTAAGGTATAAACATTGTAGTATGAAATTCAGAAAGTGTACTAGAAGAAGAATTTTATATGTTATATCTTAAAATTCTAAATGTACACATATAAACTTCTAGATTTACCTTTCCTCCTGAAAACAAGTGTACTGATCAAATATTTAAATTGCAAGACTGATCTCTATTCATGTATTATCAATTACATACATCTATATTTAGCCAAAAGACAAATATAAGAAAAGGACCACGAACTCAAATAATGGTCATATATACCCAATGTTCATATATCGTGAATAGATATTCATTTAAACTGAGGTGTAAGCGCCGTGAAGTAGGTTATGACTCCTTGACAGTCGAAATTACAACTAAGTATTTTGAGCGGAATGCACAAAAAAAGAAATAGGACTTCGGATATATTAAATAACAGGTATATTATAAAAGAAATTCTGCGTATAGATAGATATTATTAGTCTATTATTACCGAAGAAATCGAAAGCAGAATGCACCATATTAGCAACTGAAAAAAAAAATATATAGAAACTCTGCTGAGAATGGAAAGTTAGGGTAGCACGGAGATGTACACAATGGAAATCTGATATTAAAAGAGTAGCCAAATAAACGAATTCGGGGTTAGTATTTAGTTTAATATACAATGAATCTGCCGCAAGTCAAGACTGCTGCTTTTTAGTTAGGCTTTTACACACAACGTTTAAGTCCATTTTAACCCGAATAGGTAAAGGAACAAAAGTAAAAATAACGCGCTGCCAAATATATATAGGAGTAAAGTAGCATGAAATGGCACTGGTTTGAAATTGTTTACACCAGTGATAAGAATGACATCGCAACAGAATTAGTAATAGCAAGTATGGAATATATAGATCTCCAATTACACATGCGTATAAAATTTCACAACAGAAAACCGAAAGATGTCGAATTCGATATATTGACTCGTACTAGCTTTAAAAGAAATCCTATTCTACGGAAGGAATATATCATTTATAGTACATATAAAACGTATTATGTGTTGACATCCACCTCACATTTCTGAACTAAGCATCATTGTCAAAGAAAAAAAATTTACCATTAAGTTATGCGCCCCAAGGACTATCGAATGCATATATATAAATCCCCATGTGACAATCTATGTTCATAAATATACATAGGAAAATAGTGTAACAATAATGAAATGGTTATGGTACTCAAAAATCAAAAAAGAAAAACGTAATGATAATAGAATATGGAACCCTAAAATGGGCTAATAAAGGCATAACTCTACTTTATATGAGTATTTTCGCATGCATAGAAATCTCAGAACCTAGATTGCTTTTTAAGTTCTTTCTATGTAAGCCCCATCGAATATCCATATATGCATCACAAAATATATATATAATTTGATATATTATGCTATGTTGAGTGCACTTATCTTATGCTATGTCTACATTTAATCCTTGGAATTAAAAAAACAATATAAACCTAATTAAATTTAAGAATGGTGCACTTATAAATATATATGGCACGAAACTTCTCGGAGAGAGATATTATAAACAATAATGACAATACCGAGAGTTAAAAAGAAACACAGTGGAATAATCATTACAGCGCCAAGAGTTAAATAATGACTCGGCCGATTTCAGGTTCCATACGTGTATATGCCAACTAAATGAGACAGGGAATATATCAGTACCGACAGAAATTAAACTGATATTAGTTCTTATTTAATAGCCCCGCCAGAGCAATGGTGAGACGAACAGAATGGCTATACGACCGCTAAGGTTCGGAGAATTCGTGAGCAAACAATAGGGTTAGAAAAAAAAATAGATTAATGAATGTCTCAGGGCATAACAAAATGTAAAACAAAACATAGATTAAGTTACCTATGAATGTCCTAGACAGTGTATTGAACAAAATGAGTACAAATCGGTAACACTGTATTATTACCAGTAACAGAACCAGAAGCCTATTTTAAACAAAATAAATCAATGATAAGTATAACTCCGTCAGCTCGACTCCGGCCCTCTGTTACCACAAATCACTCTCTGTGCCAAACCACAACAGCAATTGTTAGAAGGCACTATTGAAAAAAAAAACATGATACAAAACAAAAGAAACTGATTGAGAACGCAGGCCGACCTGGTACCCTCTCCCCCAACAGGCGATGGAAGCAGGGAAGACCCTGACTCTGCAGTTCCGATTTGCATAAAAAGAACCAAATAAATAGATCAGCGTAAGAGTCTTGAATACAAAGAACTCTTGCAAACCCTAATGCACCCTGCCCCAGGACTGCAGAAAATCACGATGTTGATTTAGCAAATACTGACACGACAGGAGGAGGGTACCATCTTAGACGAAGATGCACCGAGGAGGACGAGGGCGTCAGTAGAAGTACGCTGCTCCCGGTAGCTGCATCCATCTCTGCCTGCAAAGACATTGAAAGAAAAACTAAACCCAACGCATACGTTAGGCCAGACCGAGCAGAAGGCAGGGCGATACAGACGTTATCGACCCTATCTGGTATGCGTGTTGCTGCCTCTGCGTAGGGAAATCACATCAATTGTTCACTGGGTCGGAGTAGTCATAATCACATCCCGCCATAAGATGAAGAACTTGATTATTTTATATTTCTGTCACGCCGATTCACGGCCGGAGAACTATGCGTGAAATACAAGGTTTAGAAATTAAACTGTCATGGCGGCCATGCAATGGCGTACCTGACCAATTAAAACACGCCAATGGAGCTACGACGGGAGTGTCCGGTCCGCCGTTGCAGAATGATATCTAAGTAGAGCTGACCTGTCTCTATATCGATACCGCGCCTACCCTACCTTTCCATAATGGCGGCTTACGTGGACGTTGCAGCAGCTATAAAAATATATATATATGCTTAATGGATCGGTATGGGAGGTGGCACGGTTATAAACATCGGTTATAAGGCGAGATACCCAAGTACTGCCCACGAATTCGGCTCAGAATATTCCTATAACCTTTTCAAAAGATTTATCTATAGATATATGTCGTTAACGTATATGCATACATCTACTTGGACATCCATCTAAATGAGCAAAGGGGTAGGGAACTTGTAATTTTATATGACAAATATATATATATAAATAAAAATGCGAATCTCCATAGTTTTATTATGGTGGATATAAGCATATATATATAGGCTATTGGATAAATATATATAGGGGCTATTGTATATATATATATATATACACCTCTATATACATGATTTATATATATGGGCTATTGAATGAAACATAGGTTGTGCATAGTGGTATTAAATTGTAAATTTTATTTTACTAAAGGATATACATATAGGGATTATGTATAACCTACAAATGTATTTAATATGCCTATGTGTTTGGCATGGTAAGTTGTGAACACGATTATATTGTACACATGGAAATTATTGGATGTTGGAGAAAAAAAAAAATTTGGCCTATGCATTAGGTAGGTATGCATTATATATATATGAAAATTAGAAATATAGTGTGATAAAGCGTACGAAAGGAGAATTTAATGCTTATAGACAGGGATAATGGGAAAGAAAACATGAATATGTCACATCGGGATAAGTGCATGTGGGATATATATAGACGAGTTATATACCCATACATGTGCATGTAAATAAATTATCAAAGGTTAGATATATGGATATATGTGACATAAAACATGGGTATGGAATAGGTGTTTATATATATATATATATATATATATATATATATATATCGGTCCATAGCCTTATCAAAGGATGTAGAAATATATATATGGGGTACTTATATGTATAAAGGTTATGCATAGAGTTATGCAAATTTTATTTATCCCCTAATAGAAAATCCTATAAGTTTAGGTATTCGCTTACTTGGCTGGAAATAATAGAGATGAATTCTATTATAAATTATTGACTTAACAATAGCTGAAACCATCTCAATTGTCCTTGTATTGGTTCAAATTAAAACTTTATAAGTCCATCACAAAGGAAAAATGTAAGTTGGTACGAAGGTATAGTACATTAAATAAGAAAAAAGAATTTAAGGAGTATTAATTAAACTCTTTGGATTATATATAGTATATATATGTCTGGTGGATATATATATATACGGTGGATTTTATATATATGTGGTGGATTGTATTTATATATGGTGGATTTTATATATATATGATGGAGATTATATTATATATATATTGTGGATTATATATATATAGAGTGGTTCTATATATATATGAAAAAGAGTGGAGGGTTTAAGGATATGAAATATAATGGTTCATATAACAAAGAGCTTTATAAAGAAAATTTTATATGTTTCATTTTATTGGAATATATATACAATGTGGTGGAATTGAGGATAAATTAAAATGAAACAAATTGCACATGGGACATAAGTTAAAATCTATAAGTAACATTATAAATATAGGCGATCTGGTTATATGTTATAATGTTAACCTTGTTGAGTTGTATGAATATAATATCTTCATACATGTTAAGTTATTTCTCAAACTTTATACCCACGGAATTAAAGAAGAAGAAATAATTCACTGGGGATTATTAAAAGTGAATTCACCTTAAAAGATGCAAGTACAAGGGAAGGACATATTTTATCATATGGCTGCATATTATGGCTCTAATTATGGTTAAAGGAGTAATAAATATTATGGTGGTAGAATAAGTGGTCCCAGTAGAATGTGAAGAAAATTCTTTAAGTAAATGTATAAATTGTGGTAATTCTTTGAAAAGGGGAAAATTGTGTCAAATTCTATTTTGACATTATCAAGTAGTAATACTTGTGAATGGAACGAATGATAGTAATTACATGCATTCACACTATAAAATGTTGTTGGTGTAAATTTTATGAAATTTTCTTGAGTATTAAATTCAAAGATAGGGGGAAATAGTGTGAAATCATATAGCTACGAAAAAAAAAAATGAGAAGGTACTGGAAGTACCGCGATGAACTGAAAAAGGGTAAGCATAATCATGCATATAGTACAGTTGTTTTCATTCATTTATGAGTACTAATGAAAAATTGTCAAATTATTTAGCCAAGTGTGTAACAGGAAATTATACACTCTGGAAACAAGAAGGAAAAAGGTGAAGATAAATCACCTAGAAACTCCAGAAAAGCTGAATTGGACCAAGTTGAGGGAGGAAAAAACCTCACTAAAGAAACAAGAAAGGATAAGTAGTGTACTAAAAGTGCACTAAACTATTATGAACCTGAACGGTTTGACTAATAACTGAAATTTTTAAGTTATTGAAATGCAGAATGTTGTTGTGGATGATCAATTGTATGTACCTGACATTCTTACATTGGTATGAATTGTGGACAGGGAAAACAGAATAAAATATTTCTAGACAGACTTCTTGCAAAGAAGTAGAAAGAAAAGCAATTGCATAAAGCAGGAGAGTACTCTGCTGGAAACAAAGCAAAAACAAAGAAGAAATTTTTGTCAAAGTTGAAAAAGTCAACGTTAAAGTGTAACACCGAGGAAGGTGTTGGAAAGGGGGGAAACTAATGGCTTATAAATTTGCCTTACCCTTGCATAGTGAATTTCCTGATATGTTCCATGTTGAAAAAAAAAAAAAAAAAAAAAAAAATTTAATTTTTACATGATGCTTCTCACATGATTGATTTGAAATGTGGTCCAGGTGGAACCAGAAGAGGAATTTCCTTCCAGAGTCGCTTCAAAGATGAAAGCGAGAAGGAATTGAATTGCGAAAACGAACAATAGCTAGAGTAAAGGTGCAGTGGAGCACTTTACTGCTGAAAAGCTACATGGAACAGAGAAGCTAAGATGATGGAACAGCATTCATAATTCTGTTCAAAATAAACTGAGTAGATAGTTGTCAACACTGAGGACGGTGTTTACTTTCAGAGGGGGAATATGTAACACCCCCAAGTTCTATGCTTTTCAAATTAGACATTTGAACATACATCCATAGGGGAGTGGACCCCAATGGATAATTATTATGTGGATATGGTTAAATACTTAATTATGAAAAATAAATAAAATATTGTGCATGCACTATGACCAGATTAGAAAGTGAGATCACATGCCTAATCCATGAGGTAATGGAAAAGGAAAAAGACTTTCCCCAAATCTTTCAAAAATCCTTGAAAGAAATTATTTCTAATTTAGATTTTAAGGAAAAATCTAAATTTCCCCAATGAAGAGGAGTAGTTGGGAAGAGGTGAGAAAAAGCTGGAAAAGCTGAGGAAAAGCTTAAAACAGCTTTAAAGAGTCCCAAAATGGGAATCCTAGGCTAAACAGGAATAAAGCATCCTGAAATTCTGGACGCAGAATTGGAAACAGGCTTGGGGAAAGCACATCTTAAATAAGCTGCTCCAGAACAGATTGAGGTTAGTCTGTTCTGGGAGGACCTCTGCTCGGGGGTGAATCCTGGGAGATAAAGAGGATTCTAAGGTTGGGAGGACTGGTCATAGTAGAGTTGTGCATGCATAAATTTGGATATATCTGTAAGTCTGTGTTAAACATATCCTTGTTTTATGAAATTGTGATGTTATAGTTCCTTTATGCAAGTTATGAAATTGTGATGTTATAGTTCATTATGGAAATTATGAATTGTTATGTTATGTTGCATTATGCAACTGTTAGATGGATTAATGGTTCAGTATCTTATGTAATTGCAACTACAGCTATTGATAGTAGAGACAAATGGTTGGGTGTAGGGATGAGTACCTTGTAATAATGAGATTGGAGATGATAGATCAATTGAACAACCAATCTAATAACTATGTATAGGTATAGCTTGCTATCTTTTAAAGGAGTATTTAATTTCTGTGTAGGAACAGAAAATGTTAACAAACCAGTAACCATGAATAGCAAGTTCCAAACAACTAAACCTATCATAACAATACTGATGGCACAGAACCTCCTGTAACCAATAACAGAAAGTAAGAAACAATAACCCTGTGATAGTCGTATGGGGTTCAGTATGTACGTTCCAAGGGAGAGAATTGTAACAGTTAGAATTTAAACTATTCTATTAAATGTAAGTGTAATCATATGAAAGTAGAAGTTGAACCCTAAGTAAGGACGAAGATCAAATACTAAGAATTCTAAACTATCCAGTTCAGTATCCTCTACCACCATTTGATTGAAGCAAGAGGATCTGTTTCCTAGTTTTCACATGGAACAGTTGAATCTGTACCAGAGTGTCACACATGTTGAAGGTTGTAACAGTAAAATAAGGGGGAAATCCTATTGAACAATCTAGTGTGTGATAAAAGTTTGTGTGAAGTAAGATTGTAAGCATATGTAAAAATACAAGGAACAGAGCATCTGTGTACCGTCCATTTAAACTGTGCTGTGAAGGTAGTTGGAGCGATGGAGGTTAACTGAGGATAAATCGATGTATGCGAGGATGCACACATCTATACCTCGATGCTGAAACTTTAAAATGTTGAAAATTTTATAAGGCCTGTAAACTGGAAAGTTAGGAAGGGCCTAGCAAATCATCTAGAATTGGACAAAACTCTGAAAAGAAAAACCTGAGAAATACAAAGTAAAATATATATAGCTATATAAGTCTACTAGATGAATTTAGAAGAGGGGTGGTCAAGGCCAAAAATCTTCATGGAAATTCTTATATTCCATGGTTGCCTATAAGTACTGAAAAGAAATTAAATGCCGGATAATATACTGAATTTGTAAGTGATTCAGTATAAAACTATCAAGGTTATCTGGCGCATAAAGCGGAGAATATCTGAGTTATGTTATAGGTGTAGAAAGCTGGGTCTGGGAGACGTGACAAGTTCTAATTTCTTATTGACCTTGTCTTCAACCAATAACTGTGGGAATACCCATTATGCACCAAAGCGCAAAAGTGTGGGAATACACAAAATTAAACGAGGTGCTGAATGGTAAGTTATCCCTTTTGATGAAATGATATGAAATTTTAGGGACTCTAATTAAATTCATTGTTCCAGTAGGTTTTAAGCCTGCTTTAGTTGTATTACTATTTATGCCTCCCTTCCATCATTTAATTTCTCATTAATGTTCATTTAAGCACAACATTCATTTTTTTTACAACGTTGTGACCGACTTAGTCGCAACTTCCTCATTCTATATTCTGAGTTTTTCGCTGGTTGCATCCTTTTGTTGAGTCATCAATTTAAGATGTCAATTTCCTGTGCCAGTTTATAAGTATTTAGATTATATTTGAATGTAGTACCTTGATGGTAAAATTTATGTTTAGTGAAGAGGTTATTAGTTAAGAAACTCACTGCGTTTCATGGAACGTAGGACCTGCTACCCAATTTATGTTCATTCAATACTGGTCTACAACAGTGGTTTGCTTTGTGGGTAAGCTCATGAAATTTCCCTAGAAATTTTTCGTATAATCTAATTAGTTTTTTTTTCCTTTTGGTCTTGTTTACTGAAATTCCCAATCATCTTTGTTACTGGATTAAGAGTTTTATTTTCTATTTGTACTTGAGTGTTTTGAGAGAATCATTGTTTTTCATTAATAATTTCTTTCTCTGCTATATATATATATATATATATATATATATATATATATATATTCTTGTGGGTTATATTGTTTTCATTCTCTCGTTCTGAGATTCTTCTTTTTAACACTCAAATCCTAACTGTTTGTTGCAGGGAGTCGTGCTGGCATTCAATCTTAAGGTAACTAATTTATTTGTATTAATTTCAACTAATCCTTTTCCTTCAATTATATAGACAAGCTACTTTTTATTTCCTGAAATTTGACCCTAGTCTTATTTTTATGCTGGTAGGTCTATTCCTTATGTGGAATTCGAATTTCATGTAATTATTTCGGTTAATGAGAATGGATTTTGAAATATGGACCCTAATACTCCAGGTGGGTGTAGATAATTTGGGTTACTTTTCATATGTTGTCCATGCATGCGTTATGCTAACATAGTCTTCAGTATTTTTTTAAGGGTCAACAATGCCCTCTATACCATATTGTATAATTAGTTTTCTTCTATGTTTAACTGTAATTTTTAATAGAGATTATGACATCCACTGTATTATATCTGATGGAATGTTACCTTTATATAATTGAATATCAGTGTTTATTGCTTTATTTTGAATGTATAATGTTTCATTCCAATTTAATATAACTTTATGACTCATTTAAGCTAGCTAGAATTTGTCAAACCAAGAGGTAACTCCTCAAATCAGAATGTGTATTAGCTGAAGAATGTACATGCATTTATAAATGGAGGTGAGGCTATTGGGATTCATCTCCCAATGGCTCTTGGCCTTCCTTATTTACTAATATTATTTATTATAAAAAATTAAATATTCACACCCATCCCATAGGATTAGGTGTCAACATTCCCCCCTTTAATCTGAAGGGATGTTGGTGAGCCCAAGCATCGATCTGAACTTTTCAAACTTTTCTCTTCCAAGTGCTTTGGTGAAGATATCAGCAGTTTTCTCATTTGTAGAAAAATGATGTAGATGGATGGTTTTGGCCTGAACATGATGTCGAACTAGATGGTATTTTGTATTGATGTGCTTTGTTCGATCATGGAACTTTGGGTTCTTGGCCAACTTTATTGCAGAAGTGTTGTCGATCATGAGTGGTGTGGAGTACATTTGTTTCATCTGCAAATCTTCAAGGATTTTTCGGAGCCACACAATTTCCTTTGTTGCTTCAGTTGCTGCCACATATTCTGCCTCGGTCGTGGAATCTGTTGGAACTGACTGTTTGCGTGATCTCCATGAGACAGCTCCTGATCCAAGACTCATCGTGTAACCTGTAGTAGACACCCCTATTTATTTGTCACCATCAAAGTCTGAATCAAAGTATCTGATCAAGCTAAAGTCGCCTACCTATGTATATTTGAGTCCAAAGTCTTGAGTCCCCTTCAAGTACCTTAACACTGTTTTTACGGCAGACCAATGTCTTTCACAAGGTTTTTTCATTAACCTTGAGAGGATTCCAACAGCAAATGAAATGTCAGGTCTGGTGGTGGTCAGATAGATAAGACTTCTTATAAGCTGTCTATACTTAGTTGCATCCTCAAATTCCTTCCCTTCAATAGATGTGAGATTCAAGTTTTGTTCCATTGGAGTCATTAAGGGATTACATTCATCCATGCCAAATTTGTTCAAGAGATCTCCAATGTAATTCTTTTGAGAAAGAAATATAAATTTAGGATGTTGAATTACTTCAATACCTAGATAGTAATGAACATGACCCAAATCAGTCATTTCAAAACCTTTCTTCAACTCTTTCTCCGTGGATGCAATATATCTCTCATTGTTTCCTGTTATCAAAAGATCATCTACATATACCACAAGATATACAATTGTTTTTCCAACTTTCTTAACAAACAAAGTTGCATCATCAAGATCAAAATGTTTGAAGTCAAGTTTCAGAAGATTCTCGGTTAATTTCTCATACCAGGCTAGTGGTGCTTGCTTGAGGCCATACAAGGATTTTATAAGCTTGCAAACTTTGTGTTCTTGAACCTTTACAACAAATCCTTCTGGTCGGGACATATAAACTTTATCCTTTAGATCTCCATTCAAAAAAGCTATTTTTACATCCATCTGATGGAATTTCCATCTATTCTGAGCTGCTAGGGCAAAGAGAGTCTGTATGGTGGTGGTCCATTTTGCTGTGGGAGCACAATTTTCTTCATAATCGATTCCTTCTTTTTGTGCAAAACCTTTTTCCACAAGCCTAGCCTTGTGCTTGTCAAGTGAGCCGTCTGATTTGTAATTGTTCTTGTAGACCCACTTACAGCCAATTGGTTTCGTTCCCAAAGGTGGATCAACCAGCTTCCAAGTGCCATTCTTTATCAAGGCAGCATACTCCTTCTGCATCGCTTATTTCTATTCATCATGAGAAGCGGCTTCTTTGAAGGAAGTTGGTTCATGATCTGTAGACAAACTCAATTCACAGTTATAAGAAATATCCATATCAACAGGAGAATCAGAATTATCTACATCACCTTCGATTTGTTGAGTGGAACTTCTTGTTCCTGTTTTTCCAACCTCATCAGGATGAACATTCTCCAGTGTCTTTGTCAGCCATTTGGGAGGACCTTTCTAAGATGGCCCAGGCTGCTCACTTGACTGAGTTGGGATTGATTCAAGATTTAATTTCCCAATTCTGTCAATCACATCATTCAATGTGTCATCCATGGTTGTTTCTTCATGTGGGGGAGAGAGTGCTTCAGGACATGATTCCACACTTTCATTCAATATCAGAATCCCCCCTTCAAGATGTGGAATCACATTATCAAATTCTTGGAAGGACTTTGCATGTGTGAATCTATCCAGGTGATCAAGTTGCCACTTAACAACCTTGTCACTCTTGGAAGATTCAAGGAATATGACATCTCTTGCTATCACAAACTTCTTATTTGCTTCATCATAGAGACGATATCCTTTGGAGGTATTGGAGTACCCCAAGAAGATACATTTTTGACTTCTACTACCAAGTTTGTTCCTTCGACCCTTGGGTATCAAGGCATAACAGGTGGACCCAAAGACCCTGAAATTCTTTACCGAAGGAATGTGGCCATGCCACATTCCAAAAGGATTTTTGTTTCTAAATTAACTTTAAGGACACCTATCTTTATGTAAACAACACATAGAACTGCATCAGCCCAAAACATCAATTTTACATTCTTGAAAAATAACATGGAGAGAACCATATTTAAAATAGTTCTATTCATTCTTTCAACTACACCATTGTGTTGTGGATTATATGGCACAGTTGTTTGATGTTTGATTCCATGTTGACGAAGATAATTTTCAAATTCGTTTGAAGTGTATTCTTTTCCATTATCAGTATGTAGAGAGCCAATATTAGTTTGTGCATCATTTTCAATCCATGCATGAAAATTCCTGAATGTTTGAAAAGCATCAGACTTATTCTTCAATAAGTAAATCCAACACATTCTAGTGTAGTCATCAATAAATGTCATCATGTATTTGTTTCCATTTGCAGAAGCAATAGGCATAGGGCCACATAAATATGAATGAACAAGCTCAAGTTTTCTATGTGCTCTGGAGTGTGAATCATGAAATGGTTGTTTTCTATGCTTTCCTAGGATACAAGCATCACATTCCTTGGGTTTTCTAGGAATTTTAGGCAATCCATTAACACTATTTTTCTTCAACAAACGAAGGCTTTCATAGTTTAAGTGTCCAAATCTAGCATGCCATAAAAGACTTGATGGGAGTGTACCTTCATCATGATGTGAACTGAATGCAAAGTTTTGAGCATGAGCAGATGAACCTTTCAGCTTCAAGAGTCTCCCTTCTTCTATTCCCTCCATGACAAGTGAGTGACCTGATGCTTTTCTGACCTCTTCCTTTCCATCAAACAGGTGAATGGAGTGTCCTTGCTGGCGGATTTGGACCAAGGACAACAATTTTCTCCTCAACTCAGGGAGGTATAGAACCTCATGTAGGATATGATCTGGAAGACCAGGCATTTTAAGCCTAACTATGCCAAGCCCTGATGGCTTGAGCTTGGATTTATCTGCGAAATATACTGCTCCATCAACTTTTTCAATGAATTCTTCAAAAAAATCTTTTCTAAATGTCATGTGACATGTTGCTCCTGAATCTAGCAACCAATCATCTCTCCATGAAGTAAATGAAACATCAAACAAGTCTTCAGTTACTCCATTGTTACAATGTGCTAGAACATAATGAGCAGATTCAAGTGCTTTACCTTTGTCTTTGTCATTAGTTTTACCTTTGTCTTCATTTCTTTGCTGCTGAATTTTATGCCAAGGTGTGTCAGATTGTCTTCCCCCATTTTCTTTGAAGTTTCTTCTTCCTCTTCCTCTTCTTCCATCTCTTCCTCTGGATGAATCTGAAGAATGACTCTTTTCTCTATGTGCCAAATATGCAGCCTCTTCAGAATATGAAGGGACTGTCATCTTCTTTTGAAGGAGGAGAGAAAAAAAACTTTGCTGGAAAATTTCTTTTGAAGGAGAGAAAACAAAAACACTCTTTGCTGAAAAATATACTGAATTTAGAAGGACAAAAACTCTTGCTAAAAATACTGAATTCTGCACCAAAAAAATATATATTTTTTGTTTGGGGAAAAAAATATATTGAAGTCTATATTGAAAATGTGGAAAGGAGGGCGGTATTATGAAATAGAATGGGACGGAACGATCTATACAAATGGGAGGAGGGGAGCGGTATTTAAAGTGGTAATGTGATGTGTTATAAATGGTGGGTGGGAGGTATTACAAACTACGTGGAGGGCGTATTGTAATATGGATGTGTGACAGCGTACAGTGGAGGAAGAATATATACCAAAAAGTGGAAGGGCAGTATTATAATAAGGTGGGCAACGTTAAATGGAGCAGACAACATATAAAGAAAGGTGGGTATTATTCGTTGCAGGTATCATTCGCTGCGGGTATATGACTGTGGAGGAATGCTGTAGCAGGGGCATGAATGTTATATGGATAGCACTATATGGAAAGGGCGATGTATGTAGCATGGAGGGGTATTAAAACAACGTTGTATTATAAGTGAAGGGCAGTGTATGGTGATGTGTTATAACAGTTGACTGACAGTGTTATTTAATCGTATGACAAAGCGGACAGGATTTAAAACAACGTGGAGGGAGGGGCGAATAGGACGTAATATGGAGTTAAAACAACGTTTTATATATGTAGTGTATGAGGTATATATGACAGTGTATGAGGTATATATGATAGCGTATCACCACAGTGGTATTATATGCAGTGTATGAGGTATATATGACAGCGTATGACCACTGTATTGACAGACAGCAATAAAAGCGTTTTATATATATGACAGAGATGTATAAATGTATGGGCAACGGGTCAGTGTTATGTATGGTGAAACAATATTACAAATGGTGTGTTGTAATATATGGCTTTCTTCATATATAAATGGAGGAGCGCTGTTATTAAATGGGACAGAGTGCAGGTAGGGGAAATGGGTGAGAGTGAAGTGAGAGAGGAAAGAGGGGAGGTCGAGAGGCCAAACGAAAATTTAGTTATGGGATCTTTGCAGGACTAAAATGCAGGAATTTCTGATTGTAGAATCTTCAGAATCTGCAAAAATCAGATCTGTGCAGAAGTTGCAGAGATAAAATAAAAAAATGCAGAATTTCAGTATAGCAATTTAATGGAGCAGCAAAAACTAGCATAAAAACTGACTGAGCAAAGGAATGAGGGAGTTACACCACAGGCAAGAATGCCAATAGTGGGACTGGCTCTGATACCATGTCAAACCAGGAGGTAAATCCTCAAATCAGAATGTGTATTAGCTGAAGAATGTACATTCATTTATACATGGAGGTGAGGCTATTGGGATTCATCTCCCAATGACTCTTGGCCTTCCTTATTTCCTAATATTATTTCCTTTCTATGCGTATATAACTAAAATAAATCCAACATTTCCATAATGGAACTACATTTTACCAGCTAGATGTGTAGGTTATATCCTGTATAATACAATAAGATTTAATTCTGATTAAAATACCAGAATGTGCTATATTCTATCAGTTCTAGTATAAGGATTCAGTTCTGATGCATAGAAGTATATAGTCCCCGTATATACAGTTTATCTAGAATTTCTCTTTTCAAAAATAATTTCCATTTCTACTTTTATCATAAAGATACAGTTCATATATATGCATGTCCTCAGTAAATTCAGTTATGGTTTATCTTTTTCTAGCTAGTACAAAAATATCTAACTGTACAATACATCATATCCTTAAATATTAGTATCTATATGTTCCATTTCTGCATATCACTTTTCTGTTTAGAATTTATTTTTAAATAAACTATGCATTTTTCTAACCGAATAATAAAACAACTAATTTACAGAAATGTTAGTTTCTTGTGAGGTACCTGACCTCAGATCTACACCCATCACTGTGTCTTAGACATTTTGAGAGTTGGTCCTCCACAAAATATGTATGTACAACAATACATATTTTACTATTTCCTCTATAGTGATTTATGTTAAATGTATAGACTAGTAAAAGATAAATGTAACACATAAATTTTCTAATTTTATAAATAGATATTTAAATTTAGAATTTTCATATTAACATGGTTACTTTATCACTTTAGTATTCATCACAACATTAAAATTTAAATCAAAGACCATTCCAAATTAAATGTGCATACGATTTAGGTTTGACTAGGTACCTCCCGACCTTAGAGCTCTTTCTCCACAGCTCACCCCTGAGCAGAGATATTTTCCTTCGGTGATAGACAAACCTTTGTCTATCCTGAAATAGCTTATTTAAGCTTTCTTTCCCCAGCCTGTTTCCCTTGATTGTGTCCAGTTAATTCGGGATGTTGTATTGTTGTTTCCCTAGTCTTTCCCTTTTTTTCTTCCATAAAGGTAATTTTAAAGCTACCTTTTTTGCTTTCCATCTTTATTCCACCTCATCCCAGTAATTTTATATTTACTGAGGTAATTTTTATATTTTTATCTCCAATCTAATTTTATTATTTACTTTATTCCTTCCAAGGATTTTTGGAATTCTAGGAAAGTCTTACAACCTTATCCATCATCATGGATTGTGTTTCCAGATCTCTAATCATAACCTAGTCGTTGCACATAATTTCCATTTTATTTTATAAATTTAAAATAATAAAATAAATTGACATAATTGTTTTCCATTGGGGTCCACTGTGCCCTTTTTGGACTTGTTCAAACATCTAAAAAAAACATAGAAAACTGGGGATATTACATATTTCCCAAAACAAAACACCGTCCTTGGTGTTGTAAAGACAAAATAAACAAAATAATTGTTTAAATAGTGATGGATATTTTTCCATCATATCTTCCTCTCTCTCCCAAGTAGCCTCTTCGGGTGCAAAATGCCTCCACTCCACTTTCACCCTGGCCACCGTCCTCTTCTAGAGCTCAATTTCTTCCCGTGCCAAGATTTCAAGGGGCTCTGGAAGAAATTCCCCTTGTAGTTTCACCTGTATCACATTCCAATCAATAACATGAGTAGGGTCATTCACATATTTTTTTAATAATGAAAAATGAAATAAATCATGGACCTTAATGTGGGTAGGCAAAGCCAATTTATATGCAACCAGTCCAACTCTTTCCAACATTTCAAAAGATCAACAGTAACGTGGAGCTAGTTTTGCACAACTTCCAGTGTTCAAAGTACTCTTCTTAGGCTTAATCCTTAGGTAAACGTGATCACCCACACTAAATTCTCTGTGAAATCTCTTTTCATCTGCATAACTTTTCTCCCTGTCCTATGTTGTTTTGACATTTTGCTGAATTTTCTTCACAACTCTTTCCATTTTCCTACAAGGCTTTGGGTCCAAGTATTTGTTTATATTCAGGTTGACTCCAAATTAGAGGGGTATGGCACTTTTTGCCATAAAGTGCTTCAAAAGAGCTCATTTTTATTAAGGCTTGGCAGCTATTGTTATAAGAAAATTCTGCTAAATGTAGATAGCCCTCCCATTTTGTTGGCCTATCCATGACATACATCCTTTACATGTCCTCTAAAATCTGGTTTTTTCTTTCTGTTTGGCCATTATATTTGGGATGGTAGGTAGTACTAAAATTTAATTTGGTACCCATGCCTCCAAACAAACTCCTCCAAAAAGCTGCGGTAAATTTTTCATCTCTATCTGAAATGATCATCCTAGGAATACCATGTAATTTTACAATCTCCTTCATAAACACATTTGCTACTTGATCTGTACAAAAGGTAGACTGTATAGGTATAAATTGAACAACTTTAGTCAAAGTATCCACTACAACCATGATAGAGTCATGTTGATATTTAGTCCTTGGTAAGCCAGTAATGAAATCCATTGAAACAGTCTCCCATTTTCATTCTGGAATGGGTAAAGGATTCAGCAAGCCAGCTGGAAGCTAATGTTCCACCTTTACTTTCTAGAATTCTATATATCTATCCAATTAACTTGCCACATACTTTTTCATATCAAGCCAGAACGGACTCTTTTTTAAGGCTCAAATTAATTTCTAGTATCCGAGATGTTCGGCATAGGCTCTTTTATGGTACTAATCCATAATCTCTTTCTTTAAAGAATCTACGTCAGGAATGTATATATTATCTTTATAACAAATTAATTCTCTTTTGTTTTGTGTATACCCTTTCATCTATTTTTTCAGAATTTGTGCCTATAGTTTTTCATAGTTTTCGTCTTGTCTCACTACTTCTTGTATCAGTCCTTATATGTCGAAGTTGACACTACTTCCAACATTACTTATAGTTTCCCAAGCGTTTCTTCTTAGTGCATCTGCAATCTTGTTTTCCTTCCCCTTAATATGTTTGATCTCCATGTCAAACTCACTAAGGTAGGACAACCACCTAGAGTGTCTAGCATTCAAATGAGTTTGTGTTAAGAAATACTTTAAGCTGATATGATCTGTCATCAACACAAACCTTTTGCCTAAAAGGTAATGTCTCCACATCTTTAAAGCATTTATTACGGCAGCTAGCTCTAAATCATAAACAATATAATTCTGTTAATGTTTCTTGAGTTTTCTTGATTCATAGGCTATAACATAGTTTTCTTGTAATAGCACTCCTCCTAATCCTTATCCACAAGAATATGTGCACACCATAAATTCCTGATCTACACTAGCAATATTTAAAATAGGTGTTGTTGTAAGTTTGAGTTTTAGCTGATCAACGATGTTTTGACATTTTTCAATCCATTTAAACTTAACTCCTTTCCTTTGTAGGGATGTAATTGGGTAGGCTAAGGCTGAAAATATCTCTACAAATCTTCCGTAATATCCTAAAATTCCCATGAAAGATCTCACAGAAGACACATCAATAGGTACATGCCACTCTCTTATTGGTTTTATCTTTATTGGGTCTATTGATAACCCCTTCTCTGAAATTATATGACCTAGATACTAAATTTTATCTGTGAAAAAATCACATTTGCTAAAGTTATCATACAAATTTTTTTCTCTGAGTGTTTGTAAAACAATTATAAGGTGTTCCTCATGCTCATCTTCATCATTATAATAAATTAGAATGTCATCAATAAATACTAGTACAAATTTGTCCAATTGCTTATTTAAGACACTATTCATTAAGAAAAAAAAAGTAGCAGGTGCATTAGTCAACTGAAATGGTAGGAACAAAAACTCATAGTATCCACACCTAGTTCTAAATGCAGTTTTACTTATATCTTCATCTTTGATTCTTATTTGATGGTAACCTATCCTTAGATCAATTTTTGGAAAGACTGTTGCTCCTCTAACTTGGTCAAGGATATAATCTATCCTAGGTAAATGATATATGTTCTTGATTGTCAATTTATTCAATTGACGATAGTCTATACACATTCTGAAAATACCATCTTTATTCTTCACAAACAACACTGGTGCTTCCCACGGGGATACACTTGGTCTGATGTAACCTCTACACAACAATTCTTGTAGCTGCATTTTTAACTTCATCAATTCTGGAGTACTCATTCTGTATGGGGTTCTACAAACTGGTGTTGCTCTTGGCACTAAGTCAATCGAGAAATCAATTTCTCTCCTAGGGGAAAGATGAGGAACATCCTCTGGAAAGACATCCTTGAACTCTTTGATAGCAGGTAATGTTTCTAAAGGATTCTCTTCTTCTTTCTGTCCCAATTCCTCTACATGCAAAGAATACACTTCGTAACCCTTTCTAGAAATTCATTTCAATTGAAGTGCTAAAAATTGTCTCAAAGATATGGGCTTGGGTTTGTCTTTTACTATGACAGCTTTGCCCTCCTCATTTATGCGATGTATTGTCCTGTCTAATTAGTTTAACATGGATTTATGTTTCTCTAACCACTCCATTCCTACCAATACATCATAGGAACCTAAAGGTAAAATATTTAGATTTAGTTATGTTTGATATCCATTTAGATTTATGGTTGTTTGGGGTAGCTTATGAGTCGCATTCCTTTTTGTACCAATGGCCAACTGAACTAACCATGGCTACTAAAATGTTTCTGACTTTAAGTTAGATTTTTCTACCATTTGAAGACTGATATAACTTAAAGATGCACCTGGGTCTATTAAAACAAAACCAAGTTGCTCAACAATCATACCTCCTACTTCAACCATAGTGGACTGGTGTTCTGCTTCACGGTCTTCCATAGAAGAACTAATTTTGGGGATGTTTCTTGGCACATCATTTACAGTCGTTGCTTCTATTATTACTCGTATAGTCTGAATGTTTCTATGTGGACAATCCCTCAGTAAATTATGTTCCCCACAACCCCAACACTTTAGAGGTTCTCTCATTTTAACAATTCCTTCTCTTTTATTGTTTCCATTCATCTTCTTGGACCTTGTTTATGATTGCGCAGTTTGATTTTCTCCAGTTTTGGTGAACTTATTTATTGGGTGATTTATCCCAAAGATCTTCAAATATGTTGGTTTTGTTCTATTCCCACTGGAGTCACCATTCTCTTTGTTTTTCCAATTATTTTCTTGTTCATTTTTCCCTTGAATTGCTAGTAACACAGTCTTGGCATACGCACCACTTCATCCATGGTCTTCAGATTATCAAAATCTATCTTTTCCTTGTATATAGTAGGTAGACATTTTAAGAACCCCTGTACCTTTTCCTTCTCCTCCCTTATATAAGGTACATATCGAAGCAGATTGGTCAATTTGGTTAAAAATTTATCAATAGTAAGCTGGCCCAATCTAAGTTCATGAAATTATTTTACCTTATCATCATAATAACATTAATTCAAGTATCTATTTTTGAATTTCACTTGGAAATCCTTCCAAGTAACAGTTTTTTTCATCTATGACACGAACCATCTTGGTTTCATCCCACCACAAGGTAGCCTTACCTTCCAGCTGATAGATTGCCAGCCTGTCTCTCAAGTTACTTTCATATTTGTAAACATGAAAGTACTTTATCATGATTAGAAGCCATGCTTCAACATCTTCCTCCTTCTCTCCATCATAGGAGGGAGGCTTGATTTTCCAAAATTCACCCTGCAATTCCATATTCCTCCTAGGCTGTTATCTAGAGGCATCATCTTCCTCAGAATCTTCTGAGTGATTTACCTTTCCCTTTCCCTTCCTTCCAGAATCTTCACCTTCTTTACTATTCCGGGAGGTCAATTCTCTTATTAATATATCTTTCTCTTCACTGGCTAAAGATAGCCTTTCATTGTGGCTTTTCAGCTGCATCATTTCTCTCTGCATTCGATAAAACATAGCCATAAATGGAGCATTTGCATCTGCTGGATTTTATCCACCACCCAGATCCACATACAACTCCTCCCCTTCACTCATGGTTCGTAGTTGTATACTTCAGTACTGTTTCACTATACATGAAATTAAACATTAGCGAAATTTAACTTTAATAAAAATTTACAGCAACATAATTTTTTCTTGTGTGAGCACACATTTTCGCCCAGTTTTTTAACATCGGCTCTGATGCCATTTGTAACACCTCTCACTTTGCAATTTTTTTTCCAAATATAGAAACAAGCCTAATATTATTATTATTATTACTATACCATAATTGTTCGCATTATGAAGTACTTCTACTATCAATAACTTGTTGTGTCACTATTTATTTCTTTAGAGTGAATTATAGTGCTTCACTTTGCCAGCTTGTCTGATATGCCTTCTTGTTAATATACAATTTCCCATTTCTTATTCAATACAAAAAATAAATACTAGCAAGTATTAATTATATACATTAGTCTTTTTTTTCTACAAGTAGTACTTAAATACTTTCACTATGCTTAAGTTACGAATTTCACATTTAACACGTTAAATCTAAATTTCTGATATTATTCGCAAGGTGATAAATATATATCTACCCCTAATCCTAAAGGATAAAAATTAATTAGAGAAATCCTTATTAACCTTGTTAATACTATGGATTTAACACATAAAGACATCGACTACATTTTGTTTTGGTGTTATCACTCATAATTTGTTAAACGTTAATATCTAAATGATACCTTTGTCACATATCAACTCACTCATACCATATATTATAGTTGAAGTGTAACTTATTTTATCTTGTCTTTTTAACCTTTCTAAAACTAAGATTTATATATAAATGAATACCAGTATGGTTAACATTAGACATAAACACTAAACCTTTACCTTCTGTAATGAAAAATCTTCTTTATCAAACATGAATACTAAGGTTATCATGAAGCCTCATGAATGTTTTATAGTGTGATGACGAATGATTCCACTACCACAATTTGTGAATTCGTTTTACTAGGGTTGGACTCCTACGAATTTATATCATGGTTACTAATTATACCCTAAAGCCATCTATACGTAATTTCTGGGTTGATGTGTACAGATTATTAAACTCGGTTTTAGTCCAACAATTAGTAATTTGAATTTACTCATGGTACTATCAATTTACAACTCAGTTTTCAATGACCTTAATATTTAATACATTGATCAGAAATTGTGGAGATTTAAATCTTTGAGACCGGATTTTTTATTTTATTTTAATACATTAGTACCAAATTCATATATCATATTTTTTGGGTCACTGCAGACAATTTTTGCTATGGTCATATGGTATTATGAGGGCGTACTCTGTCACATGGTTCTCGGACATAAACAATGTAGCCGTGGGAAAACCCATCTAAGCACGAATCTGTGACACCTGGACCATCTCAATTTAATTGAGTATTACGGTTTTTAGGGCCTCTAATATTTCATGATTTTGGACAAAGGGTTCTTTTTCCCTGTAGTTTCAATCATGAAAATATTTGTCTTGAAGTAACCTCGTCCTTCTTACACCAGTTTCCTTTACATTGTAGCCAGTCATGGCAATCATCCAAATGAACATCAACACCGAAATTGGGGTAGAGCTACGTATCCTTATGCCGAAGCTCTTGGTGAACTCCTCCAGGTGAAATGTTTTCCTAATTATCTTCCCTACTTCATTATTAAATTTATTATCAATTCTGCATTTAAATTTTCATGGGAACGAGTAATTTTTTACTTCTAGTTCTAATTTCTTATTGACCTTGTCTTCACCCAACAACTGTGGGAATAACCATTATGCACAAAAGCGCAGAAGTGTGGGAATATTCAAAATGGAACGAGGCATTGAATGGTAAGTTCTCCCTTTTGATGAAATGATATAA
The DNA here is from genome assembly GCA_034641835.2 of Pinus albicaulis. Lineage (NCBI taxonomy): Eukaryota > Viridiplantae > Streptophyta > Pinopsida > Pinales > Pinaceae > Pinus > Pinus albicaulis. Next base: position 1,212,125,431 of record CM076570.1, on the reverse strand, counting down.
AATTTTAGGGAGACTAATTAAATTCATTTTTCCAGCAGGTTTTAAGCCTACGTTGGTTATATTACTATTGCTACCTCCCTTTCGTATTTTAATTTCTCATTACTGTCCATTTAAGAATAAAATTCTTTTTTTTTACAATGTTGTCACTCATTTAGTCGCAGCTTCCTCCTTCTATATTCTCAGTTTTTCACTAGGTGCATCCTTTTGTTGAGTCATTGATTTAAGATTTCAATTTCATGTGCCAGTTTATAAGTATTTAGATTATATTTCATTGTAGTACCTTGATGGTAAAATTTATGTTTATTGAAGAGTTTATGAGTAAAGCAGCTCATTGTGTTTCATGGAGCGCAGGACCTAATATCCAATTTATGTTCATTCAACACTCGTCTACAACAATGGTTAGCTTTGCCGGTACGGTCATAAAATTTCCCTGGAATTTTTTATTATTGTTTAATTTGTTTTTTTTCCCCTTCCAGTCCTGTTTACCAAAATTCACAATCATCTCCGTTATTGGTTTAAAGTTTTATTTCCTATACGGACTTGAGTGTTTAGAGAGAATCATTGTTCGTCATTAATAATTTCATTCTCTGATGGGTATTCTATACATATGTTCTTCTGAGTTATATTGTCTTCATTCTCTCATTCTAAGATTCTTGTTTTTAACACTTAACTCCTAACTATTTGTTGCAGGGAGTCGTGCTGGCATTCAATATTAAGGTAAGTAATTTATTTGTATTAATTTCAATTAATCCTTTTCCTTCGATTATAGAGGCATATCTACTTTTTATTTCTTGAACTTTGACCCTAGTCTTATTTTTATGCAGGTAGGTCTATTCCTTATGTGGAATTCAAATTTCATGTAATTCTTTCGGTTAATGAGAATGGATTCAGACATTTGGACCCTAATACTCCAGGTGGGTGCAAATAATTTTGGTTAATTTTCATATGAAGTCCTTTCATACGTTATGCTCAAATAGTCTTCACTTTTTTTTTTAAGGGTCACCAATGCCCTTTATACCCTATTGTATAACCAGTTTTCTTCTATGTTTAACTATAGTTTTTATTTCAGATTATGACATCCACTGTATTATATCTGATGGACTGTTACCTTTATATAATTGAATATCAGTGTTTACTACTTTATTTTCAATGTGCAATGTTTCATTCCAATTTAATATAACTGTTTGACTCATTTAAGTTAGCTAGAATTTATTTCCTTTCTATGTGTATATAAGTGAAATAAATGAAACATTTCCATAATGGAACTACATTTTACCAGCTAGATGTGTAGGTTATATCTTGTATAATACAGTAATATTAAAATCTTATTAAAATACTAGAATGTGCTATATTCTATTAGTTCTAGTATAAGGAGACAATTCTGATGCATACAAGTACATAGTCCCTGTATATACAGTTTATCTAGAAATTTTCTTTCCAAAAATACTTTCAATTTCTACTTTTAGCATAAAGATACAGTTTAGATATATGCATGTCCTCAGTAAATTTAGTTTTGGTTTATCTTTTTCTAGCTAGTACAGAAACTTTTAACTGTACAATAGAGCGTACCTTTAAATATAAGTATATATATGATCCATTTCTCCATATCACTTTTCTGTTTAGAATTTCTTTTTAAATAAACTGTGCAATTTGCTATCAGATAATAAAACAACTAATTTATAGAAATGTCAGTTTCTTGTGAGGTATCTAACCTCAGATCTAGACCTGGTCACTGGGTCTTAGACATTCCTCTATAGTGATTTTTATTAAATGCACAAAACAGTAAAAGATAACTGTAACTCATAAATGTTCCAATTTTCTAAACACATATTTAAATTCAGAATTTTCATATTAACATGGTTACTTTATCACTTCCAGTAGTCAACACAACATTAAAATTTAAATCAAATACCATTCCAAATTAAATTTTCATACCATTTAGGTTTGACTATGTACGTCACAACCTTAGAGCTCTTTCTCCACAACTCACCCCCAAGTAGAGATCTTTTCCTCCAGTGATAGACGACCCTCTGTCTATCCCGAAATAGCTCATTTAAGCTTTCTTTCCCCGACCTATTTCCCTTAACTATGTCTAGTTAATTTAGGATGTTGTATTCCTTTTTTCCTAGGCTTTCCCTTTATTTCTTCTAAAAAGGTACTTTTAAAGCTAACTTTTCTACTTTCTAGCTTTACCACCTCATCCCAGTAATTTCCTTTTTACTAAGGTACTTTTTAGGCTTTTATCTCTAATCTAATTTTGGTATTTACTTTATTCCTTCCAAGGATTTCTGGAATTCTAGGAAAGTCTTTCAACCTTATCCATCCTCATGGATTGGGTTTCCAGATCTGTAATCATAGCCTAGTCATTGCACATAATTTCCATTTTATTTTATTAATTTAAAATAATAAAATAAATCCACACAATTTTTTTCGATTAGGGTCCACTGTACCATTTTTGGACTTGTTCAAATGTTTAATAAAATCATAGAAATCTAGGGATATTATAGCAGTAAGGTAGGTGGGTCCCACTGATATCGTAATGGGAGGGAAATAGCTTAGGCGAAAGGCTTATAGGTAAAACATAAAAGTTGCTGGTGGTGAAGTGCGTGCAAATGTTAATTAATGCAGTGGTTAAAGAAATAAACACAGAGAATATCCTTGGGTACTCTACTCTGATATTTATGGAAATTGCGTGAAAACTGGGCTATGTCTTTCCTTGCAACAAAAATTGATGAAGAGTGGGCTACTTCCACTCTTTATTCATTACAGTGGTTGGAAAAATTTCCAACAGAAATAAGGCTTACCAAATCTTGGAGAACGGCAACGTCCATTCCTAAGAATGTTTGCATAACGGGTGCTTCCATAGTAGGACTTAGGATTGTTTTCAGTAAAGAATAATTCTATTATAAGGAAGCCTTCTATTATGGAAATCGGGACTTTGTGGGGAAGAGGTAATTGTTGGTGTGAGCCTGCAAAATGAGACTTCCACCTTTGCTCTATTACCAGGATTGGCTAATGACAATATCTGTCATCACCTGGTTGCTTGTAGATCTAGGGCTTTATTAGAAATGTGTGTATTGGAAGATAACCAAATTATTTTAAAGGAGATACATATCTTGGGGCTTGTGAGGATGAAAGTGGATTCCAACCTCTCAGCATCATGGATGGAGATTGCAAGGATGCCTCAATCAATGTGTGATGACGTAAGGAGGATTTGGCCTAAGGAGAGTTATTTTTAGTTTTTAGGTGTAGGGGATTATCTGTGCTTCAGAGGCCGTAGAAGTATGAAAGGAGGTATGAAAGTTGTGATTTAACCAAAAATAAATGGATTTGGCTTTCGTGTTGTCACAACCGTGTGTCTGATGTTACATGGATTTATTCCTTTGAACCAAGACCTGATATGAAAGTCATTTGAATGTTAAGTGTATACACTCCTCCTTCTCCAACTTACAATATTAAACATAATTTATTGGAATAAGATGACTGTTATTGTTTTTATTTTCCTCCATTCTGTATTTCTTGAAATTATTTTATAAAATTATAGAGTTTTGTTGAATGGAGTTTAAACTTTAAAATATGAAATGTTAGATTCAATCGAACAATTTAGCTTTAAGTTGGATTTTAGTTTATTTTAGCCATCTTAAGTTATTGAAATTAATTCCTTAGTTTCAGGTCTTGATATACCTATTCTCCTTCTCTGGTATTTGCTTTCAAATAATTTAATTCGCTGAGATTGCTATCTAGGTATGTGGAATCAATAAGAAAATATTTTCAATGTCTTTAGGGATTATGCTATGTCTGCGCTTTGACCGATGTATTAACATGTAGGTTTTTCCTATGTTGTTGTCAGATTCAATGATTGCGGTAGATCTAGTTAGAATCGGTTAAGAAAAAATTGAAATGGGCTTTTGAGATTGGTGAGTCCCCATATTTTCTTGGATGCTTTATCAATGTACGTGTAGCTAATTTTACCAAGTCTGAACTGAAATGTCTTTTTTTAGATGTAGCAGTAAAAATGTTGTTGTGTTAAAACTATGAATTGAAATGTATTTTTTAAGTAGCACGTAAAATGTTATTTGTGTTAACCGTCATTCCTTAATAGAGGAACTTTTTCTTTTTTGGAAACAAATCATTTCGATTGCAGCAATCCAATATATTGATGGACAAATTGATTTATTTAACTGTTAAACTCAACATTTCAAAATTTGCATTGATGATGTTTATTTAATTTTGAAAATCACTAGTTTTATAAATAAATTTGATAAATGAATATATTATTATTTGTGGTGAGAGACATATAAAAAATTCCCATTAAATTAGCCCCAAAAAAAATTCATTTCACTAGTTTATGCAAAGACTATTTTGTCTGTAACCTCGAACTATCAAGCCTGGAGTTCATATTCCACACCTTAAATTCAATGGTTAGATTAAATGAGTCATAGGAAAAAGCGTTAACAGATTACTTGAAATTTAGTTGAATGAGTTGTGGACGCTGTGTTAGTTTAAGGAACTCAAACTATCCTAGAAATCACAATGGCTTGTACCAAAGTCTCGATTGATTCATTTGTCATTGTAACTTCATGAAAGAGTCGCAGAGTTTAATTTCTAAAAAGAGTTTCTCTTAGGCAAATGCTATTCATATAGACCACCATGTTCATATCAATCGCCACCTTCTCTATGGCTGAAACAGTTGCAGATATGTTAGTTTAACTAATTGTGTGCTTTGGCCTCTACAAATCCAAACATTTTCTATGGGTATTAACTTGTATTACATGTATTTAAGGTGGGTGTTTGATTAATACTGTCAAATAAGGATCTGATTTGTTGTTGTAATTGGGTCTATAGTATATTTTTTTTTTGGGCCAGCATTGTGATAGCATGCATGAAAATTGAAAATCCCGAATTCTTTATCTTTTATCTGTCAATGGCAATGACCTATGAATTTTCAACACAAACGTTTTTTGGAATTTTACTCCCAACCACTGCCATGAATGAGCAGTGGTGTAGCCTCCAATTCCATCAATTTTGTGTAGGGAAGGACATAGACCATGATTTTCAAATCCACAGGTGGCTCATGCAAAATCCAAACAGAGTACCCATGGCCATACTCTATGCTTAATTCTTATCGACCACTTTGACTTACCTTTTCCCAAAGTGCACAATCGCAAGCCTTTTTTTTTAACATTAAGCCCTCACTGTATGTTGAATCTGCACTGATGCGATATCGGTGGGGCCTACCATATATCTGACCACATTTCCCATACATGCAAAACCTTTGTTTTTGGCCTATTTCCTTTGTATTTTCTTTTTATTTCCATTGCCACACTTACCACATTTAGTTGCATTGCATTACTGCACTTCACAACACTTACCACTTACCTTCCGCTGACCACAACAGATGTTATTTTCCATGTGATGCGATTGTGCTATCACACATCACATTCACAACCATTTAAGGTTTCCATTAAACACTGCAACATATGTTAAGTCTCCACTGATGAAATATTAGCAGGACCCACCTTATCCTTACGACATTTACCAAACCTTGTTTTGCGCTCATTTCCTTTGTATTTTTGTTATCGCACTTAACAACCTTTACCATTCGGAAGTTCGCAATCACAAAGTTTTATGTTTACCTTCTGCCGCTACAAGTTATGTTATATGTTTTTTGATGCGATATAGCAATCGGATATTTCAATCGCCAAAGTTTAAAGTTTCCCATAAGCGCCCGCAGGCTATGTTAAATGAAATGCAATGCGATAGCACCATGTCACTTCACATTCACAAAAAATTAAGTTTATCCATATTCGTGCCAAAATTAAATTTTAATATTTTCGATCGAAGATCTGCGATGAGGAGCCAGATGTGATGAGGACTCATAACCACATTGTCAAAAATTTAAGATTCTCCAGTTTCTATTTTTTGAACGCGTTTTATGTGTTTTCCTGTGTAATTCAGAATGTCTTGTATGTCGATTTAATGAAGAAATGGATCTTTTCAAAGCCCAAGGACGTTTGGTTGTTAAACGTCTATTTATAAATTGAATTGCATTTATTAGAATTAGGTTTTCAGGCTTCATCCATTTTGATATAAGCTATGTAATTTTCATTTTTATAGTGTGATCAAATAAAAACAGAATTTCATTCCTCTCCTGTGTTTTAAGCTGCCTGTGTGTATGATTTTTTAATTTCTGGATTTTGTTTCCATTCTCTGTGTTGTGGGGGACCATCCCTCTGTTATTTTTTTTTTTTTTCAGTATTCTCAACATGGTATCAGAGTCGGTCTAGGCTCTTGCTGAAAGATGCACGAGCTCTCTCTTCAGTGCAGAAGCCGTAAGATTTCTTTGAGAAGTGGATTTCTCCAGCATTGAGAAAGCTTATGTTTTACACAATCAGAATGGCAGAAGTAGGCACAAGCTTGAAAAATACCCAACTACCACAGTTTAATGGGAAGAATTATGATTATTGGGCCATTCTAATGAGAGCCCTGTTTTCTTCACAAGATATATGGGAGCTGGTGGAAAAAGGTTTTCGAGAACCAGTAGACATAGCAGCACTGGCTACTTTGACAGCAACAGAAACAAACTTGTTGAGAGATAATAAGAAGAAAGACTCCATATCCCTCTTCTATCTATTTCAAGTAGTGGATGAGAGTATTTTCCCAAGGATTTTACCAACAACAATATCTAAGGAGGCATGGGATATTCTGAAGACAACCTATCAAGGCATGGAGAAAGTGAAGACAACAAAGCTACAAATTCTGAGGAGAGACTTTGAAACTCTTTGTATGAAATAGTCTGATAACATAGACTCATTCTTCATACATGTGATTGGGTTGGTCACCCAGATAAGGTCTCATGGAGAGAAACTTGAGGAAAGAAGAATATTGGAGAAAATCTTGAGAATTATACTCTTAAGATTTTATGCCATAGTGGTGACAATAGAAGAGACAAAGGATCTCTCATTATTTTCAGTGGATAAGCTTCATGCATCTCTCATGTCTCATGAATATAGACTGAACATAGTAGTGATCTCCTCATTGGAGAATTATTTCAAGACACAGATGTCTTTTGGAAAATGTAGAGGTCTAAGAAAATCAAACTACCGAGGAAGAGGAAGAAGCCCATAGAGAGGTGGAAGAAACAGCCCTGCAAGTACAAGTGGAAGGGGCAGCAACAGAATCAAAGTGAAGGCTGAAGCCAACACGAAGCACAAGGACAAAGGTATGACAAATCCTAATTCCAATGTAGTTATTGTAAAAATTATGGGCATTATGCCAATGAATTCACAAAGAAACAAAATGACATGAATAATAGGAAAAATGCTAATTTTGTAAAAGAAAATCAGATCCAGAGTAATGTGCTTCTAACGTGTAATGTAGCATAAGAAAAACATGAAGGTGTATGGTTCTTAGACTTAGGCTGTAGTAACCACATGACTGGAAACATACCAATGTTTCCCAATCTAGATGAGAATGTGAAATTTGAAGTGATAACGGGGACTGATAGTAGAGTCTCTATCAAGGGAAAAGGAAGAGTGTCAATATTGAAAAGGAAGGGGAAAATAAATTTGCGCCAGATGTGTATTATCTACCTGGCATGAAATGTAACCTTCTAATCATTGGAAAGCTCATGAATAAGGTCTACAATCTATTTTTTAAGAATGATGTTTGTACTATCATGGATATATCTCCTAGTAAAAGGGTCATTGCAGAAGTGCATATGATAAAGAATAGGATATTTCCTCTCAAGCTCAAGACATACTTTAAGGAAGGAGGTGTGGTAGCAGTAGTCACAGAAGAGGTCTTTCAAGAAGAAGTTAAAGACAAAAATTGGTTATTGCATTTGAGATTTAGACATCTCAAGTTTGGAGGTTTGAACCTCTTGCATAGAAAAGGGATGGTAAAAGGATTACCACTCATTGAGAAACCCGACAGCCTATGTGAAGGCTGCATATTAGGTAAAAAACACATAGAAGCATTCCCAGCAGATAAGAGTATAAGGGAAAAGGCACCCTTAGAGATTGTCCACTCAGATTTGTGTGGACCAATGCAAACGCCATATTTAGCTGGTAGCCAATATGTTTTGACATTCATAGATGATTACACTAGAAATACATGGGTGTATTTCTTGAAACATAAGAGTGAAGTGTTTGAACAGTTCTACCACTTAAAAGATCTTACTGAGAAGCAGAGTGGTCACTACATCAAAGTGCTGAGAACTGAGAGAGGTGGAGAATATATCTCTAAATATTTCCTATGTTTCTGTAGGGAAAATGGCATAAAAAAGCATTTCACCACAAGGTACACACCATACCAAAATGGTGTTGTAGAAAGGAAGAATAGGACCATCATGGAAATGGTCAGAAATATGTTGAAGGAAAAACATTTTCCAAATGAGTATTAGACTAAAGTTGTAAATTGTGCAGTGTATATTTTGAATAGATGCCCAACCAAAGCTATAATGAATAGAGTTTTGGAAGAAGCATGGAGTGGAACAAAGAATTTTTTCACTCACATGAAAGTATTTGGATGTGTGGCATATGCACATGTCCCATATCAACTAAGGAAGAAGTTGGATAGGAAGGGGGAGAAGTGTATATATGTTGGATACAGTGATGAATCCAATGCATAGAAACTCTACAATCCATCAACCAAGAAGGAAATAATCAAAAGAGATGTGTAGTTTATTACAGAAGAACCTTGGGATGGAAGCTTAGAGAAAACAGTGAATGTGAAGACATGTGTGTCTCATGAAGAGCAAGAGGAATGCACAACAGCAAATAATTCCTCCACGGTGGTTCCTCCTCCACCTACACAAGCATAGTAGAGCATACCACAAGAAGGAAACAAAAAAAACTTGATAAATCAAGGAATTAATTCTCCAAGCACACCATAGGGATTATAAAATCCCTCGAGTTCAAGTGGAACTCCAAGCACACCAAAAATACCAAGATTCAAAAATTTGAGTGAAATTTATGAGCAAGAAGCAGATAATGATAATGTTCTAAACTCTTTATTTTCTTTGTTTTGTCATCTTGATGACCCAATTAATTTTGAAGATGTCGTAAAAGAATAAAAATGAATTGAAGCAATGAATGAAGAGATTGGTGCAATTGAAAAGAATGATACATGGGAGTTACTGGACCTCCCACAAGGTAAAAAAGTCATTGGAGTAAAATGGGTCTATAAGACCAAGATCAATGTTGAAGGCAAGATTGAAAGGCACAAAGAAATACTTGTTGTAAAAGGATACAAGCAAAAACGAGGAAGATATTATGAAGAAACCTTTGCATTGGTTACAAGGATGGAAACAGTAAGAACAATGTTGTCCATAACAACACAACAAAAGTGGAAAGTCTACCAAATGGATGTGAAATCAACATTCCTGAATGGAGTGTTGAAAGAGGAGGTATATGTTGAACAACCTCCAAGCTATGATATTTAAGGCCAAGGGCATGAAGTGTGCAAGTTGAAGAAAGCTCTTTATTGGTTGAAGCAAGCACCAAGAGCATGGTACATTAGAATTGATGTTTACCTGACATAAAATGGGTTTGAAAAATGTGATGGTGAACCCACAATCTACATCAAAGAAAATGATGGTAATATTGTTATATTTTTGTATATGTAGATGATTTAATCATTACTAGCAATGAAGTTTCTCACATTGTTGATTTTAAATCAGTCATGAAGAGTGAATTTGAAATGACTAATTTGGGTTTATTGGGATACTTCTTTGGCATAGAAGTAAGAAAAATGAAAAGGGAATTTTTATTTTCCAAGCAAAATATGTTGCAAATTTTTTGAAAAGGTTTAACATGCAGTACAACAAAGGAGCAGTAACTCCAACTATCATGGGGTTATAGCTAAGCAAAGAAGATTGTAGGAAGAATGTCGATCTGACATTGTACAAAAGCATAGTTGGTAGCCACATGTATTTGACTGCAACTAGGCCTGATATTATGTATGATGTAAGTTTAATTTCCAGACTCATGGAAACACCAAAGGAGACACATTGAAAAGTAGCCAAGAGAATTATAAGGTATGTGAATGGAAGGAAGGAGTATGGTGTTCTATACTCAATTGATAATTTCAAATTGTTTAGTTACACTGACAGTGATTGGGCTAGAAGTGTAGATGATAGAAAGAACACATCTGGGTATATATTTCATTTGGGATAGGGATCCATTTCATGGGCTTACAATAAGCAACCAATATTATCTTTATCAACAGCAGAAGCCGAATATGTGGTAGCAACAGTAGCAGCATGCCAAGTAGTATGGATGAGAAGGATGCTAAGATATTTACGTCATGAGCAAGACAAGGGAACCAAAATTTATTATGATAATAGCTCAGCAATTTCATTATCAAATAATTCTTTTTTACATAAGAGAAAAAATAACATAGATCCAAATATCATTTTATAAGAGAACTAGTTAATAATGGTGAGATTGTTTTGCAGCATTGCAGGACAGAGGAATAGTTTGTTGATATCCTCACAAAGCCATTAGCACAGAAGAGTTTTTAGTATCTCATAAAATTTCTGGGAATGAATGATGGCAAAAATTGTGATTAAGGGGCAGTGCTAGAATTTTACTCCCAACCACCGTCATGAATGAGCAGTGGTGCAACCCACAATTCCATCAATTTTGTGCAGGGAAGGACACAGCCTAGGATTTTCAAATCCATAGGTGGCTCGCACAAAATCCAAATAGAGTACCCATGGACATACTCTGTGTTTAATTCTTACCCACATATTTGAATTACCTTTCCACGCAGCGCACAATTACAAGCCTTTTTTAACCTTAAGCCCTCATCGTATGTTAAATCCACGCGGATGCGATATTTGCGGGAACTACCATATATCCAATCACATTTTCCAAATTCCATAAAAAAAAATTCTAGGCCTATTTCCTTTTTATTTTATTCGTATTTCCATTGCCGCACTTACCACATTTAAACGCACCGCATTACTGCACTTCGCAACACTTACCGCTTACCTTCCGCCAACTGCAACGTATGTTATTTGCCATGCAATCTGATTGTGCTATCATACCTCACATTCACAACCATTTAATTTTTCCATCCAACACTACAATGTATGTTAAGTCTCCACTGATGCGATATTTGGGGACCCACCTTATCCTTACCACATGGACCAAACCTTGGTTTTCATTCATTTCCTTTGTATTTTTGTTATCACACTTACCAACCTTTACCGCCCGCAAGTTTGCAATGACAAAGTTTTATGTTTATCTTCCACCATCGCAAGTTATGTTATATGTTCTATGATGTGATATCGCATTCACATATCGCAATCACCAAACTTAAATTTTCCCGTAAGCCCCTGCAACCTATGTTAAATGAAATGCAATGTGATAGCGCCCTGTCACTTCGCATTCGCAAAAAATTAAGTTTATCCGTATTCGCACGACAGTTAAATTTTAAAATTTTCGATTGTCGATCTGCGATAAGGAGCCGTATGCGATGAGGACTTAGAACCGCATTGTATAAAATTTGAGATCCACGAGTTTGTGTTTTTTGAAAACATTTTATGTGTTTTCTTGTGTAATTCAGAATATGGCGCGTGAGCCAATTTAATGAATAAATGAGTATTTTTACAACCTAAGGATGTTTTGTTGTTGAACTTCCATTCAAAAATTCAATTACATTGATTAGAATTAGCTTCTCAGCTTCGGCCATTTTGATATAAGCTATGTAATTTTCATTTTTACAATGTGATGGAATAGAAAGAGAAGTGCATTCCTCTCCTTTGTTTTACGCTGCATGTGTGTATGATTGCTTAATTTCCACATTTTGTTTGTATTCTCTATGTTGTGGGGGAGCATTTCTCTGTTATTAATTTTGTTCAATACTCTCAACAACTTTGAGCCGGCTGGTCTAAAAACCAGCGTGTTTTCTCTTTGTGTGCATTGTATCTTCTGCCTGTTACTAAACTAGGGACATACCCTGAACCATGAATGTCTTTGGGTCTCTAAAAGTGAAATTTTATTCTTAGAATCAAGATTTTTCAAACAAGGTATTGTTGAAATCCCAACTGGCATGCTCCATTTTTACCCAAATGCTGTGTTTTAGGGCTGGTGCATGGGGAATTGTTTTTTAATTCTTTGTTTAGCAAACCAGAGTCATGGTTTGATAATCACAGCCAGGTTTTGGGTTTAGTTGATGGAGTCCTCAACCAAGGGATTCTAGGCAAGAAAAAATAATTTTAGAAGCCTATAATTAGGCTTCTTTCAATGAGAAATTTTCTTAATTGTAGGTGGTATCTAAATGCGATATTATAGAAAAAAATTGTCATTTTAAAGGAAATTTTTTTGGCTTAATATATATATTTTTAGGAAATTTACAATAGATCAAATGACTTGCACTTATTAGTATCACGACATACAAGAGATTACAAAGGGCCTTACGAGGTCATCCTGATGTCTCTTTCAACAATAACCTAACCTGGTCCAGTTCACAGTCTATTTTTTTAAAATCTTATTTAGCTTATACTCTCTAAAGAAATCAGATCTAGGTTTTGGTTTAAATTCCTCTCTATGTGTTTACCTAATTCATCATTGTTTCCAAGACGGTCCTTAATTCAATAGTTGTTGAGTCAATGTGTATATTTTATGGTCTGTTTTCAAAGGTACCCAATTCCCATAACATAGGAACGATAGTTACCCATTTTACCTATGTACCTCAACTTAGTTTCCAGCTTTCCATTCACCAAAAACAACTTGTCGATTACATGGTAATGACTCACATGTAATATTTATTTGATGTCTCAACATTAGCTAAATGGTTTCCAAAGGAGAAGCTAATTTCTCTGGAGTCTTATTTTCTAAGAAAGAAATTAAAGAGGGTACAACATGAGTGTAGTTCAAGTTGTTTTGACATGGTTTAAGCATGTTGCATATTTATTGCACCATTTAATTGATGTGAATAACTAACTCAAATTCGGGTAATATTTTTATAAGTGATTTATGGGCATGCTTAAAGAAAACTAGCACAATGGATGACATTGTATTTATTACTCTTCTCTTACAAAATTCCAAAACTAGAATTAAATGAAGTTAGACATTTTTGGATACTTCACTTGCAACCATTTTTGTTTTCTTCTTAGACATATCTTTTATTCGAGCATTTTGATTGGACAAAGTACTTAGTGTACTAGTCTAATTTGCTAATATATAGACAAGCCTACAACACAAAATTATATGGTAACTCGCAATATGAGATAACAGTAGTGGCCAATATGTGATTTGTGAAAGGTCATATATTAATTGTCCTCAAGTTAAAGCTCCTTACCTATGAATTCTATTGTTATTGTCACGAGGATATTCAATATTTCCCTCATGGGCTTTCCAACTTTCCTTTCATGGGTAAGAACTTGTTAATTGCATGGGTCATGACTCATATGTAATATTTATTTTGGTGTGTCAACGTCACCTAAATGGGTGCAAAAGGAGAAGCTAATTTCGCTTGAGTCTGTGTTTTTTCAGAAAGAAATTAACAAGGGAATGAAATGAGAGTAGCTCATGTTCTTTTGACATGGTTTGAAGCATGTTGCATATTTACTTTACCATTGAATTGATTTAAATGAGAGTAGGTCATATTGTTTTTACATGGTTTGAAGCACTTTGCATATTTACTTTACCATTGAATTGATTTAAATGAGTAAACCATATATTGGCTAGTATTTTAAAAGGTTATTTATGGGCATGTTGTGAATGAAAGGTTTCATTAGGCTTTAAAAGATGATAGAAGAATGGATGATATTGTATTTATTAATGATCTCTTATAAAATTCCAAAAGTATAATTAAATGATGTTAGAGATTTGTTGATACTCCACTTGCAATGAATTGTTTTTCTTCTTATAGATCTCTCTTATTGGAACATTTAGATTGGAAAAGTACTTAGTGTAACATTTAGACTGGAAAAAGTACTCAGTGTGCAAGTATTATTTACTAATATATAGGTAGTTCTACAACATAAAATTAGGTGGTAACTCACCATATCATAGTAGTGGCCAATATGTGATTTTTGAAAGGTCGGATATTTCTTTTGCTCAAGTTAAATTCCCTCACCAATTAATTTTATTGTTATATTTCCTTATTTAAATGTAAAAGTTTGTGGTGTCGAATATTAGTGCCCCAATTGAATAGTAAAGAATGTAGGAGTTCAATCTCATTGTGAATGCCCAGACGAGTCAATATAGCTAATTTGAAGATAAATATTTGGCACGTCTTGGGTGGAGATCACGTCTATCCCCGGGCTCCTAGAATCTTTTGTTAGGTAAAAAAATGAAGGTTTCCTTAATGTTGGCAAAAGAAATAAATTTGGAACATCTCCATAAATAAACCCATGAAATGTGATGAAAATACACTTCAGCCCAGAACATGGAGGTGTGACATCAAATCCTCGACCTCAACTTGGTCTATTTACATCTAAAATTCATAGCCTAAGAAGGGACCTATTGTCCAAACGTTCACTATATGATTTCTAAAGGAAGTCTCTGTTTAGGACAATGAAACAAAGGAAACATAATACACAAATGTTACCTTTGTGTTCTGTTGATTCTGTTTTGTTGATTATCTAATTTTGAAAGGAAGGCTTTTTTTAGGACAATGAGACAAATGAACCATAGTACACCAATATTATCTTGGTCATATGTTGATTCTGTTGCATTACATAACCCTCCAGATTCCCCTTCTTAGAGTTTGAGCTCAAATCCCTACCGTACACACGAGTTGTGTGTTAGTCCTTCTCATAGCCAAGTCTCTCTCTGAAATATTGGATCATTTTAAACTATTTCAAACTTCAATGTGGACAAGACAAGACTCTTAGTTTGCAATCTTTACCAAATTCTATTTCTCTTGAGAAGCCTACATCAAACCAAAATTTTGAAAATAATCATGCTTTCATTTTACTAACATATGCTTGTAGTGTGGCCATATATAATGCTAAAATGGATGAATACCAAGAAGAGATTTTAAACAAGATGCAAGAAGTTGGAGAGAGAGCTACTAAGTGATAATGATAATTCTTTCATTGTGAGTGTCATTATCTTGGAGCAAAGAACTCACCTTGATCATGAGATTATTTTTTACATACAAAATCTTCTATTAGAGGAAGTTATTATTTATTCAACCATTTCAAGTGAATCACAGGGTTACCATAACAACAACAAAGAAAATCCAACAAGTCAAGGTAGTAGAAATCAGCTAGAAGATTAAAGGCACTCATTTTCATCATAGAATATTAGGCTGACATCAAATCTTCGAGCTCCACTTTTCCTGTTTAAATCTGAAATTCATAGCCAAACAAGGGAATTATTGTCCAAATGTTCAATATCTGATTTCAAAAGGCGGGCTCTAGTTAGGAAAATGACACAAAGGAGCCAAAATACACCAATTTTACCATTATTAAATGTTGATTCTATTGTGTTATCTAACCTTTCAACTTATTTTTTTTAGAGTGTGAGCTCATAGCCCTACCATAGTCACCAAGTGAGCGTCATTCCTTCTTATAGCGAAGGCTATAAATGTAATCCTACATCATCGTCAACTATCTCAGACTTCAGTGTGGACAAGATTCTTAGTTTTACAACTTTACAAAATGTTACTACTCTTAAGAAGCTTGCATCAAACCAGAATTTTTCAAATAATAGTTCTTTCATTCTACCAAAAACGAAATCACCATATGATCGCAATGTGGCTATAGATAGTGCTAGAATGGACGAATACCAAGAAGATATTTGGCACAAGCTACATGGAGCTTAAGAGAGGGCTACTTAGTGATAATGATGATGCTTTCATTATGAGTTCCCGTGGCCATGATAAAAGTAGTCACCTAAATCATGGGTGGGTTGATTCCATAAAAAATCCGATATCAGAGGAAGATATTCTTTATTCAACCATTTCAGGTGAACCGAAGGGTTACCATAACAACAACAACAACAAAAAATCTGACATGTCAAGCTAGTAGATCTCATCTAGAAGATCAAAAGAATTAATTTTCATCACAACGTACTAGCTTGAATTCCCTAAAGAGGATAGGGTTGGATTTAATTCCCTAAAGAGGATGGTGTTGGAAAAAAAATGGGACAACATGATTTGTAGAGCACAATGGCATATGTACATTTTAAACCGGCTTTGGTAGGAGCATACACTAACGTCGCAATATGTTTTTTTTATCCTCTGAATTATCCCATCATTGTCAAAATGGGATTTTACATTCAAATAAAAAGGATCGAATATGGTTGTTTTATCCTCTCAATGGTCCCATTACTGTCAAAATGGGTTATGCCTTTAAACTAAAAAGGTTGGACTAGAGTACTTTCTACAACATCTTCATTAATAGCCATCAATTTTTAGTCCTATAATGCTTTATAGTTGGTTTTGCATCACATATGAAACTTCCATGGACATACCTAGTTCTTCTATTGATTTAAACTACAAATAAACTTTTATTTTTGGCTCTGCAACCTGTAACACCACTAATTTGTGCCAAAATCCCCACTTAGGTATGGTCAAATTTGGGCTTATTTTGACCAAATTTATTCTTGAATATTTTGTGGGATGTTTTTATCGTAGTTCCCAAAGAATAAAATATGTTTACAAAGTGATGAAATCTCTGGATCCCAGAAGTTTTGATATGAGTGACCAATGAAGAAAATATCCTTATACAGTGATGAATTCTCTGGATCCCGCCATAGTCTTATTTTTTTACCCTGAGCTTATGCTTCTGCAGGATTATTTTTATTTTATGGTTTGTTTATACATACAAGTTCTTGTCTCCATGTCGTTGAATCTATCACTTGCGGCCTCATTGACTATATTGCCTCATTTTTATGCACTGCGTAAGCACTATTATCAAAGGGATCTCCAGCATGCAATCCATCAAACTTCTAGAGAGACAATCTCCATGAATAAAAATCCAAACAAGGATGAAGGTGTAGAGAGGAAGAGTTGATTTTTGTAGTTTGGGAGGTACCCTAAGCCTTGAGGATTGAGTGCTTGGAGGAATAGGATTGTCAAATGTCCTTCTAGACTTAAGGCCGCAACTTTGGGTTTTTCACACGTTGATGTTGGGGAAAAAAACATGAAGATATTTTGACATGTTACGGATGAGGATGATAATGCACCTCGAGAAAAATCTGACGCATTGAAAATCATCTGATTCTAAGTTGTGGTTGAAGAGAAATGAATTTTTGAATGTATTATGTGGGTGAATTTGTCTCAAGTTCAATTTGACCTTAACACAAAGAGCACTGCTTTATAGGTTAGGTGTCACCGTAGAGAATGATATATAAAGGAGTAAGGAGAGGCCTCATTTTGCATATCCTAAGTGCACCCACATCAAAGAAATATCTCTGAATTGGACATCGATTTAGGGAAGCAAGGACGTAGGGACAAGAGCACAAGTTGTGACGTATATCTCTACAATTTATTGTGAGTTACCATGTGAGGGATACCATAGGAATAAGGAATCTTGGGAGACCTATTTTATAGGTCTTGTCCCTAGTTCTACGTGTGTTCTTCTTGTAGATTAGAGTTGTTGTCGCAAAGGTGAGTTAGAGTTTTTTTTTCATATTTTTCTTCGGTATTTGTCTATATTTAGCGCTACAAAGAAATGTTATAGGTACAATACCATTGGAAGACTTGTAGAAGGGTCAAGAGGGCTAGTCAAGCCTCCCTCTCCTAGATGCAGTCATCAAGGATAAGCCGCAACCCAAAACAAAGGTATTTTCCTGTCTAAATAGGTTGAGATCCTTTTTATGACTAGTTATGGAGTTGCATGAGTTATTGGGAGGAGCCTTCTATCTTGAAAAATCGTATGAGAATGGTAGAAGACAAAAAATAAGGGTAGCTGATTATGGCAGGGAACTACCATGATTTGGACTAGAATTAATGTTTTTATAGATGTCACCTTGTTGATGATTGGATGCTATGTGGATGGGTGTCCTAGAATATGACAAATTGGTGAATTCTATTAGCATCCATGTGGAAGGATCTCAATAGGTGTTAGATGCCCTAACTATGAGCAGATGCTACATTAGCATTGGTCACTCGTGGTTTGTTGGAGGGAAGCATGAGAGTAGATGAAGTGTTAACATGGATAAGGTATTTATGGTTTGCTGGAGGACAACGTCATAGTGCCCATGTTGGACCCTAGTCTGCACCATCTTCATGGACCTAGTTGGTTGCTAGAATTGCAGTTTTTCAGCTCAAGGGTCTGATCAACCAAGAGCAGTTTATAGAGCCCTAGACTGGTGTGTGGAGGAGGAATTCTAGAACAGATGATGGGAAATCCTCTTATCATGTGTTCATTATAGGAGATGTAAATCTTTCAGTGATAGATGGGAACCCTCTGTGCCTTATGTTGGTTTTCAATGGAGTAGCGCAGGAAGAACATAGTGGAATGAAGTCCGCGAGTAACTAAGGAGCAACAATGGGAAGTTGAGAGTTGTTCATAAGAGGATTTGTGAACAACTTGACACGAGTGTCGATGTGTTCTTCCCCTTATGGAATAAGGCACAACTAGAGAGTAGATCGATAGTCCAGGTTCAGTGTCTAGATGGACATGGACCATTAATAGATGCAGGAGTTGTTTTTTGGGATTTGAAGGATTGGAGAGAGTCGACTACATCATCTATATGGTTAGAGTTGTTGGAAATACTGAGACGGGGGGTGAATCAGTATTCATTTCAATTATAGCATTAGTTTTAATCTTCAATTACTATTAGTGTTCTTACAATGGTAGCAACAAACAAAAGGAACACAAATGCACATATTTTTTAAGCTGGAAACCCACTCTGGGACGAAAACCACCTAATGCTTTTCTAATAATTCTTTAATATTCAACTCCAATTGAAAATAAAGCTCCAACTTCCTAGAATCTAGAAAAGTATTCTTCTCCAGCTCCCACTAGATGGACGCTCCTACGCTTGAGATTCTTCAGTAGTTAACTAAACGGATGCTCCAACACCCATTGAGCTAAAAATCACCCTAGCACCACTCGACCACCCTATA
The DNA here is from genome assembly GCA_034641835.2 of Pinus albicaulis. Taxonomy (NCBI): domain Eukaryota; kingdom Viridiplantae; phylum Streptophyta; class Pinopsida; order Pinales; family Pinaceae; genus Pinus; species Pinus albicaulis. The sequence goes on along the minus strand of CM076570.1, from coordinate 1,212,106,393 downwards.
GAAGAATAAAAGAAGAATGGACTCCCATACTAGAGAAAATGGTTCAATTTACAATGATATAGAATGATGTAGAAGAAGAAGATATACTAGACCATAACCCCAACCTTGACACAACCACCTGATGATGATCCTAGACCTCCCAACACTACCTCTTCAACTCTTGGCATATAGACACTAGTACAATTATTACAATAATGTATTTGCAATGACTTACTACAATGATACCTTTACAATGATTGTATGCAGTGCTGCCCACTTGAAGACTTCATATGATGAACTTCTTGCTACTGTTATGCACCTTCACTCCTGATCTTGTCATGCTACCCTCTGGAGCACCTTGCTTTGCTTTGCTTCCCTAGAAAGTTTGGTCTGTTATAACCCTTGGCAAAACATGATCTAGCTTTTTCTTGCCTTCTAGGAGCTCGATATTGAATCTAGTGTATATCTCTTATTTCAGATCCCTAATATCTGATTTTTGGTCCTGTAGTGGTCCTCTGAGTCTTCTTTCGAATGCCACAGGTCTAACCCAATTTCAATTCTACAAGGGAGATTTATACCCAATCTCTCACAATGCCCTAATTATGGGTTGTTTCAGCAAAGAAAACTTGTACATCATGCCACGTGTCAATGTTTCTTCATTCAGATCTAAAATTGGTAGAGCGCAGACTACAGTTTGTGCACTATCTACCATTTTTTATGGAATTCTAATATGATACTTAGAGATATAGTTATGAATATTTTCCCAAGGTCACTTCGTTGAGATGAATTTCAGGAGCCTACAACAACACTGACTTCCACAGATCATATCTCAAAAAATATTATGCACCTTGATCTGAAATTTTCACAGCAGCTTCCTTAGGATTTCGGCTTTGCCTCATAAAAAATTCAGCTTCTAAAATTTTTTATAAAAAAATTTAGAGCAAAAACTCCATGATGACCTGTTTTAGATGGCGAAATCCCTTGCATGAGGAGGATATGAGGATCACAATTTATATAAATGCTTAGGTTGAGAGGGGCTTCAACAAGTGAACATGGGAGGGATTTTAGGAGCTTAAAAAATATTAATTATGACTTTTCAATGACCCATGACACAACCCTATGGGATTTTATCCCACTAACTGGGGGTATAAACTTCAATCATGAATATCTCTCAAACTGTGAAGAATTACGTGGCGTGCCATATATCAAAAAAAACATATCAATAAGTAGAAACCATCAAAATAATTCTTGAACCACAATATAGTAATTTGGTAGGTGAAAATTCCCATGCAATATTGGGTTAGCCCCTGGTGCTTCTTGGGTTGACATCAATGACAACCGCTGATCAAAAATCTCCCCCTTTTCATTGATGGAAACACAAGTACTCCCCCTGCGATCATGACACCTCTTCCTACAACATTCTCTCCCCCTTTGACATCAATGGAAAAGGGTAAATCCCCCTGAAACAAAACCATCCTGTGGACCTGTACACACTTCCACTCACCCTGACACATAATCGTCCTGCAGACTTGTACGCACTTCCACTCCCCCTAACGCACATCCATCCTGCAGACCTATAATCTAATGAGAACTTGGGAGAATCCCAAGCTTTTGAAGAAGATATTCAAATGCTTCACAAGTGCTCTCATGATCATCAACACTTCCTGCCCAATCTGCATCTTTAAAGGAATGAATAATGAGATTGTTACCCTTGGGATAGCACAAGCCATATTCTATTGTTCCCTTATATATCAAAAAATTCTTTTGATGGCAATAATATGTGATTCTTTTGGTGCTGCATGGAATCTTGCTACTTTTCCAACTGCTTGCATAACATCTAGCCGGGAGGCTGTTACATATAGAAGACTACCAATCATAGATCTGTACAACCTTTGATCCACATCATTAGATGAGTCGTCTATGCACAATTTGCAACCTGTTACCATTGGAGTAAGGATGGGTTTGCAATCTTCCATTTTAAATTTCTTGTGCATTTTATTGATGTACTTGGCTTGACATATAAATATTCCTTTCTCTTGCTGAGATATTTGAAGCCCTAAGAAGTGTGTGAGCTCACCAAGTAAAGACATCTCGAAATCACTTTTCACCTTTGTAGCAAACTTCTTACTATGTTAATCGTCATTGCTATCAAATATTATATCATCCTCTTTAGCTATTAGACATGCTTTAGTTTCTTCATCCAGAACATATATGTCGTTTGGAGCTCGACTTGCTGTAGCCAAAATTTCACCATACATGCCTTTCCTGATTTCAAATTTTGCAGAGTTGAATAGTATTGTGTGTCCTTGATCACACATTTGTCCAACACTGAGAAGATTTTGATTCATGTTTTCAACCAATAGAACATTCTTGGCTAGAGCATATTTTCTTCTGAGAGTGATAGTACCTAATCCTATAACATTTGAAGATCCATCATTTCCAAAGGACACGTTTCCATCCTTATTCTCTTTTATAGATACAAATTTATTTATATCTCCAGTCATATGCGTTGAGCAACCGCTATCAACATACCACACATCTTTTTTGTTTTGAGCTTTGAAAGCAAGAGCACAATTATCAGCCTTCTTCTTCTTCCATGTTCGTTCATTCTGTGGCTTCGAAGATTCTTCTGGAGGATTTTCAAGTCTGTAGTCTTTGACTATGTGTCCAAAGTTTCGACATTTGTAACATTCAATATAATTTCTTAAATGTTTAAATCTATTGATGTTTTCCTGAGCCCAGGGAGGTTCATATTTGACAAATCTCCTAGAGCTGTATTCATTCCTAGGGTACGTAGAACATTATACAGCTTTATGACCAAATTTTCCACATGAATAACAGTAGCCATAAAAAATACGTTGGTAACTGGATGGAAATTTTCGTCGAGGAATTGTCTTCCAAGGTTGTTCTTGTGAACCTTTTCCAATGAATTCTACATTCATAGGTTCATTGTATTTTGTTGTAGAAGGTCCTGCTTCTTCTTCTTTGTAAACGATGTCAGTTCTGTCATTGTAAGATCGTTGATTGTTGATGAGTTCTTCCAATGCCCTTGAGCTATTGGCATAGTTTTGGATATTTTTTCCTTTCTTCACTTCCTCACGCAGTGAGACTACTTCGGCTTCCAATTCTTCCCTTTCTTGGTTTCTTTCTTCCAACTTCTTTTCAAGTGACTCTTCAAGGCATTTTTGTTCTTCAACTTCAATTTTGAGACCTTGAACTTGTTCTTCAAGAGTATTGGAATGGATCTTCTCTGCCTTAAGATATTTTATAAGCTTGATTGCTTCCTTATAAAATTATTCTATGGTCAATCCTTCATTGTTTGATACCTCTTGTTTATTGTGATTGGGTTAATTGTGCTTGGCCATAAAAAATACTCTCTCACTAGCTTCTTCTTCGTTGTCATTGTCTTCATTAGATGATGAGCTATCTTCTTTAGAGAGAAATTTCATTTTTGATCCTTGCTTGATGAGTTTCTTAAATCCTTTCTTTTGTTTTGAGTTGCCATCACTTCAGTTTGGACATTTTGCTGTGAAATGCCCAACCTCATCACAACCGAAACATATCAATGGAATCTTAGCTTTGAATTTTCCCTTACCAATTTTTATTTTTCTCGTGAAGTAAGCATATTCTTCATCTGAAAGACCTTCTCCATCATCTCCCTTTTCTTCTCACTTGCAAGTGCATGTCTTTTCAAATGAAGGTTGTTTATCCTTGTTGGTTTTCTTAGATGCAGTGAACGCAGTTTCTAAATGTGAACTACCCTCTTCTTCATCAAGTCTCATTTCATATGCTATGAGAACTCCATGAAATTCCTCTTTGCTGAGTTTGTCCATATTTGCACTGTATTCTAAGACCGATACCTTTGGGTTGAATCTCCCTAGTAACGTTCTAAGAATCTTTGGTATCATATTCTTCTCATCAACTGGCTCTCCCAATCCTTCCAGAGTATTGGTTATTTCATCAACGTATTGGAAGTATGCAGCAATGTTGCAATCTTCTTTCATTCTGAGTTGCTCAAATTTTTCTCTATATATTTGAAGCTTTGCTTATTTGACATTTGAGTCACCTACATATATATTCCCAAGCTTGTCCCATACATTTTTGGCAGTTTTACAACCCAACACCTTATGATAAGCAGATTCAATAAGTCCATTGATAATAATATTCTTTGATTTTGCATCATTTACCAAATTCTTCTTACCTTGTTCATCCATGGTTGATGTAAATCCATTTTGAACAGTGCCCCATACTTCTCAATATTGTTAAGAGATAGACCTCCATTCATCTCTTCCAGAGTGCATAATTATTTTCATTGAACAGAGGTACATCATTCTTGGTATGCTCCATGACCTCCTTCCAGCTGTTAAACTGCTATTGAAGGAACCAAGGTCTGATACCAATTGTTGGAAATATTGAGAAGGGGGGTGAATCAGTATTCCTTTCAATTAGAGTATTAGTCTATATTCACTTATTATCAGTTTTTGTACAATGATAGCAGCAAAAAAAAAGGAACACAAATGCACACAATTTTTAAGGTGGAAACCCACTCTGAGACAAGAGCAACCTAATGCTTTTCTAATAATTCTTTAATATTCAACTCCAATTGAAAATAAATCTCTAACTTCCTACAATATAGAAAAGCATTCTTCTCCAAATCCCACTAGATGGACCCTCGTACGCCTGAGATTCTTTAGTAGTCAACTTAACGGATGCCCCAACACCTAATGAGCTACAAATCACCCTAGCACCACCCTACCGCCCTATAGAAGAATAAAATAAGAATGAACTCCCATACGAGGGAAGATGGTCCACATTACAATGATATAGAATGATGTAGAAGAAGAAGATATATTATACCATAACCCCAACTTTGATACAACCACCTAATGATGATTCTAGACCTCCCAACACTAACTCTTCAACTCTTGGCAAATATACACTAGTACAATTTTTACAATAATGTATTTACAATGACTTAGTACAATGATACCTTTACAATGATTGTATGCATTGCTGCCCACTTGAAGACTTCATATGATGAACTTCTTGCTGCTGTTATGCACCTTGGTTGCTGCTCTTGTCATGCTACCCTCTGTTGCACCTTGCTTTGCTTTCCTACGCTAGAAAGTCTAGCCTTTTGCAACCCTTGACAATGCATGATATAGACTTTTCTTACCTTCTAGGAGCTCAATATTGAATCTGGCGTATCTCTGTTATTTCATATCCCCAATATTTGATTTTTGGTCCTGTAGTAGTCCTCTGAGTTGCCTTTCCAAATCAGCAATTCTGACCCAATTTCAATTCTTCAAGAGAGAGTTATAGCCAATCTCTCACAATGCCCTAATTATGTACTGTTTGAGTAGAGCGAACTTGTATGGCGTGCCTCATGTCATTGTTTCTTCATATTTCTCTGAAATTGATAGAGATAAAACTACAGTCTGTGCACTATTTGTCACTTTTTACAGAATTCTAATTCGATACTCAGAGAGAGAATTATGACTATTTTCCGAAGGTCTCTTCTTTGAGATGAATTTTAGGATCCTACCAAAACACCAACTTCCACAGATTCTATCTCTGAAAATATTGCGCACCTTGGTCTAAAATTTTCACAGTAGATTCCTTAGGATTGAAGCTTTGCCTCACAAAAATTTCAGCTTCTGAACCTTCTTAGAAAAAACGTTAGAACGAAAATTCCATGATGACCTGTTTTAGATGGTGAAATCCCTTGAATGAGGAGGATATTAGGATCACAATTTATAAATGTTTAGGTTGAGAGGGACTTCAACAAGTGAACGTGGGAGGGACTTTAGGAGCTTGAAAAATATTAATTATGACTTTTCAATGACCCATGCCACAACTCTATGGGGTTTTAGCCCACTAACTAGGGGTATAAACTTTAAACATGAATATCTATCAAACCGTGAAGAATTACGTGGCATGCCATATATCAATGAAAACATCTCGACAAGTAGAAACCATCAAAAGCATTATTGAACAAGAATATAGTAATTTGGTAGGTCAAAATTCCCATGCAATATTGGGTTAGCCCCTGGTACTGCTTGGGTTGACATCAATGACAATCGTTGATCAACAAGAGTATCTTGTTGAGGCTAGATTGATCTACATTAGAATGAGACCAAGCCCTAGTTTTTTATTCTTGTATAAGTGGATGTATGAGGTCCATTATCCTTGGTACAAGAGGCTTAGAATGTTTCATTATTCAGTATGATTAATATAATGAAGTAGGGTTAAAAATTGTGAAAATTTTTCCATATTTTGTGCAATAGTAGATTTATTGTTGTTTATATTTCGCTATGTAAATTAGCTTCACGGTGATTCTTGGTTTGGTAGCGTAAAATACGTTAATATTTTATCATGTTCCCAAGATCTTGGAAAAACTACATGTTAATGCTCCCTAACTTTCTTCATCTTCCCCTCTCTTTGACATGATTCACCACACAATGCAAGCTCCAAGCCCTCCTCTATTGGGAATATTTCCTCCTTTGGCCTTGAATTATCTTCCTTTATTCTATTAAAAACAAGCTTCAATTTCTCCCAACCCGCTAAAACAATCCTTGTTGAAGAAATTATTTATTCCAGTGAGCTAGTGTCTCAAAAAATTCCTTCCCATAATGTGGAGGAAATCCAGCAAGAGTGTGGTAGTGATCTCTGATACTCTAGGCTCCCTAATACCAATTTATTGAGGGATGAAATCGAAGCCCTGAAATTCCTAAATGATAACCTTGACATTCCCATACTTAAGGTGAATATGGGAAATACCTCCATAGTTATGAACTCCAAAGACTATGAATCCAATAAGATCAATTTGCTCTCTTCTTATTCCTATAAAATCCTTACAAACTACCCCATCAATGCCATAACTCAAATTGTCACTAAAGCTATAAAATCCTATTATATTAATGTCTACATCCAACAGTGTCTTATTTCTCCCAAAGCCCCTAGAATCTATTGAAAACCACAAATTCACAAGCCTAGGCTCCCTTTTTAACCCATAGTTATTTCCATAGGAGACCCCACCCATGCTATAAGTCAATATATTTTCTCTAAGTTGCAATAATTTATTGGGCCCACTCGTTGTTTCATTAAATATTCATTTGATTTCATTTGTAATACTAAATATATTCATGTTGATGATCATGAGATTCTTGTTAGCTTTGACGCCATATCTCTTTTTACTAAAATGCATGTTTTTGAACCCATTCAATTGGTTTCTGAAACTGTTAGTTCAGAAACCTTTAACTTGATTAATATCTACCTTCCATCCACCTTTTTTTCATAGAAAGGAATGATTTATGAGAAAAATGAAGGTACGTTAATGGGTTCATCTCTTTTCCTTATTGTTACTAACATCTTTATGCAATAATTTGAGACTAAAGCTCTGGAATATTGGAATTTTAAGTCTAAATGTTGGTTTATATTTTTTGATGATACCCTTGTTATTTGGTAACATTGTATACCTACAATAGATTCCTTCCCCTCCCATCTCAAAAACATTTCCACTAATATTCAATTTATAGTGGAACCTTAATATAATAATTGTCTATGTTTTTTATATGTTCTTATCACTCAGATTCATGGTGGTTCCCTAACCCATATGGTTTACAAAAAGAATACCCACACTAATTTTTATCTTCACGCCCGTTCTCAGACCATGAATCGTAAAATCTACCATTTTTAAAACCCTTTTCTCTTGTTCCATTAAAATTTATTCTCCCCAATTCCTTCCCATAGAGAAAGCCTACATATTCCAATCCTCCAGTGCTAATGGTTATTACTCTTCTTAGATCAACAAATATTTCAAGACCATCTATAATTAAAAATTTATTAAAATTCCATCCTATGATCCTAAGTTTCTAGTTTCTCTCCCTTACATAAATGGCACTACAAATGTTATAGAAAAAATCCTACAGCAAGAGAAATTTAAGACCATTTTTAAACCCCATAAAACTTTGATGTATATGTTCGGATCAACTACAGATAATTTTGAACCTGTGTTCAATCAATGGGTTTACGAGATGCCTTATTCATGTGAAAAATCATAAATTAGATAGACAAGGAATCCCTTCAAAGCTAATATTAAAGAACATATCGCTGACACCAATCCTCTCCAACTATCGAAGTTTGTCATATTTTAGCGCTCTTTTAATTCGAAGAATCTATTTTTTTTTTAGTAAAACAAAAATTGTCTCCTCTATTCCATTTTACAACTCCATAATAATTAGAGAGGCCCTCGAAATGGATAAGCACCTAAAAAAATTTAATCAAGAAGATGACTATAAATTAAGTCATTCTTAGCAACTAGTTATCCACTGTCTAACTCATTAGTTCCTACTCTCCCTCTCCCTCCTAATACTTCTCCCTTAACCTTTATATTCTCTTTCCCTCCCCTATCTATCCCACATCCTCCGCTTTCCTTTAGTTAATTATACTTAGTTAAAATAATTCAATAATATAATTAATTTATGTATATTTTTTTCAAATTCCATATATAGCTTTTAACATTTCATTTTAAGATTTTTTCTCATTTTTCGTTGTTTTTCCTTCATTTTAAGGCATTGTTGAATTGATTATTTCTGTTCTCTCTCATTAATTACTTTTCTCTCTTCGTATTTATTTTTACCAAAATTACGATATTCTCTTAATTGTGCTCACAAGCCCTTTACAACCCAATATGGGGTAGATGTCAAGCCTCAGGCACTTTACAACCTAGTACGGGGTAGATGTCAAACGTAAATGTTTAACATTTAACATTTAACAAAATTTCTAACAAATTTTACTCTGAGAAGCACTCTACAACCCTGTATGGCGTAGATGTCAAGTGTAAATGTTTAAAATTTAACCTTTCGCATTTTACAAATTAAGATTTAACATAAAGTAATAAGTAAAATGTTACAAGTAATATAAAGTTGGATGTCTGTAGACATTTACATGGTGGCTCAATTATTAATAAAAAGTTAAATGTAAATTCAATTTTTTATATTTTTATTATTTCATTAGCTTGTGAATGGACTTTGTTGCAATACCATTACTGATCAAACGAGAAAATTCCCTAGTACCCGTTTTCTGTGGTAGCAAAAAAAACACCCGATTTTGAAAAGTATTGTTGCAGAATCACCTTTTTTTCAAGCATAGTTTTGGCACTTTAAATTTCTTATGAATTTTTTGTTTTTAAATGTCATAATTTCATGTGGATTTTGAAGTGGTAATATAGAATAATTTGTGTTTTTTTTAGCATATTTTTGGAACATTAAATTTTCATATATATATATATATATATATATATATATATATATATCCAATAAAAGTCTAAAAATAAAACATGTAAAAATAAAAATTTTAACTGTAACATTCACCCTTAAAATACATTGATAACAGTAAAAAAAAAATTACTATCTACCAACCCCTAAAATATACCTACCATAGATCAACTGGTAATATTCATTGTTAACAATGTACATACCTTATTCTAACCTTTCCAATCATTAAACAAAAGCAATTATCACATGAATACGGAACAATAATAAGTCTTGTATATATTGGTCCTTGGTTTATATATGACTTTGCGTATACATAGACCTTGACATTATGTCATCATCTAAGGTTCCAGTCATTTAACAATTGATTAAAGGGCATTTTTATTCGTGCCATGAATCTTTATTTTGACAACGTTATTGGTATTCATTTAACTATAATTAGGAAGTACTCTTATGTACTAATTATCCCTGCTTGCGATCTTATGGCAACTGGCATGCATTTAATTTGATTGATCGGCAATGTTTATACGTCATTGATCTTGGAGAGATCGGATAGTGAGAATGCATTAGGGTTCGACTAATGACTAACAGGCTTGTAACCATTTCTTCTCATTCGCATTCTCTCGGGGTAGCTTTTGGAGCCGACTCTGCTGCTCCGGGGTTCCTTCTTCCGATTTCTTGGCTCATGGCCTCTGCTCTGTGGCGGCCTGGCATCTCTGTGCATTCTTCGCGTTCTCCGCTAACAGGTACACCATGTCTGCATCTGCAGGAGCATTATGGGTAATTTCATGTGCTAACCTGTAATTGTTTTACCCTTGTTTAGGCAAGATTAATTTCCTCTGTTTCGGTTTGATGTCTGAGTTAAAAAATCATGCGCTAATTTTTATTCCGTTCTGTGTATGGGTTACCTACGGCTCGAGTTCTTGACTTGAAATCTTCCTCAAGCATGGCCGACAGGTATTTCTTGTGGTTCCTTCCAGAATAACTTTCCTAATTCACTGTTTAAAAGTAACTAAAGCTTGGTTAAATAAAAGAGCAGGGTCTCGATTCTTTAGCCCAGCTCATGTTTTAACTTATTTTCATTCTTTGCATGGCAGGTAACATGTTCTTCAACACCTGCGCACATCGTTTGTTAAGCTTGTGAGTTGTAATGGTGCATCTCTATTTTGAAATGGCTAACCGATGCTTCCCCTTACTCCAACAGGTACCCCTGCCCGAGCTTTAGGGTTTATTTCATGGCCGCAAGCGGCTGGTGATAGCTTTGGCCTTCAAGTTGAAGGATTCTCTTGGGATTTGATATATATGTTACTCAAGGTTAGTTTCCGCACCTAGGGTTTAATAAAAAGAGGCTCTTTTCATTACGGCCACAGGGCTACCTTCTGTGTAACACTATTTGGTTCTCTACACCTCTGAGAACAATTACGATAGATTGATTTTAACTATCATTGGGTTATTAAGGCTATGGATTTACTTTCCTTGTCAATGTTTAACGCACTATGTTGAAATATGCTTATAAGATTTAAGGCGCTGGATTTACTATCCTTGTCATTGTTTATCATACGATGTTGATATATGCTTATAAGATTTATGTCAGGGTTTATCTCAGAATTTGACTACTGTGATCTTACATGTATTTGTAATAGTCTGCTGATTCTATTTATCTTTTTACGCGTATTGATATTCTCACCTGTACTTGCATGAACTGTCATTTTGTTTTTCCCTGTTCAGTATATGATTTATTTGATTAGAAAGTAAATGGATTCTCTGGCTGTCGCTGTCTAACTGTCCTCTAGGAATGAAAGTAGACCTGTACATTTCACAGTTATTGCGTACATTTATGGTTCTATATATATATATGTATATTCCTCACAGAGGTTTTTTTCTTTTCCTATAAACTGAATATGGCGAACTTTACATACTCTGTTAGCATTTTTTCCTGTTTACTTAATGAGGAACTTATTAATGTGAGTCTGTTCACTTCTTAGTATCTTTATTTTGACTCAGTTATGCTGTTCTTTTAACTGTAACTCGTGACTGGACCACGACTTGTCCGTGTACTATCATATAATATGAAGGATGACCAGCCCAGTATCCAATCACAATTGTTGGGCTAACAATCCTTCGATTAGCTAGATAAAATGTAGCTTCCCCTTTACTATACAGAGTTAATTTACATATGTAGAGTACAGAAGTAAATCTTTCCTATCTTGCATAACTGTATGGAGATTTCTTTCCTGTCTGTTAAATCTTAAGCATCTAAATTATTTCAACCATCACATCTCTTCAATTTTATTATCTAAAATTTAAGAAGAAATAAACATTTATACTACTTTCAGAAATACAGATTCCACTCATCTGTACGTAAATCTGACTAATAATTTTGGATTTCCTCCCTTCCAAGAGTTGGGAAATTACGTCCTGCAACTCTTCCCCATGCTCCAATTCTGAGTCCTCGTTGAATAGATAAATCTGGAGGAGAATCTCGGGAAAGTCCAGTCCAATTCTCCAACTCCAGTGAAACAGTCTCCTCTGTAAGTTTCCCTTCAAGGGTTTACTTTTCAGGATGACAGTTTCTTTTTTTTCCTTTTTCTACAGAACCCCATACTCTTTTCAAAATTCCTTATTTATTCTAGAGTTTCTTTGGGTAGCTGTGGAACTGTTTTTTCTGTTCAACTAACTCCAAATCTTGAATTTCCTTTACCATCAGTCTTTACTCATGAAACTAACTTCACAAGTAATCTTTTATTCCAATACCAAAATTAATTTTTGTTCATAATATTCTATTGCAACAAAATAACAATAATGTTTAATCCATTCTTAACAATAGTCTAACCATTTGTCAACAACTAAGACAGTGGTTACATTAACCAAAAGAATAAATTAAAAAAATAATAATAAATAAAAAAATTCCAAAAATTAAAAATAAGAAAACATTAAAAAAATTTGATAATTAAAGAAAAAAAATAAAAATGAACCCAAATAAAATATTTTAATTTAAAAACAAAAAGAATAATTAAAGAAAACGAAAAATAAAATAATTAAAATTAAAATTAAAATTAAATAAAATAAAAAAATTTAAATAATCAAAATAATAAAATAAAAAATAATTAAAATTTAATAACAAGAATAAAATAAAAACTTTAAAACAATAAAAAAAATTAATACAAATTTTAAAAAAAAAAATTTCAAAAAAGGTAAAAATTAAAAATTAAAATTAAACGAGGAAGGATATATATTTATATATAAACATCAATTTTTTTTAAATTAAAAAACAAATTAAAAAACTAAGAAAATAAAACAAAACACATTTTAAAAATGAGAATTAAAATAATAATAATATATATATATATATATATATGAAATTAATTTAATTAATTTCATATATATATATATATATATATATATATATATATATATATATATGAAATTAATTAAATTAAAAAAAAAAAATCAAAAAATAAAAACTTAAACTCAAAAAAATATATAATAAAAAGTTAATAAACGAGAAAATTGATAAAAAAATTAGAAAAAAAAAATTTAAAAAATTGTATATTTTTATTTTATTTTATTTAATTATTTATTTTATTTATTTTTTTATTTAATTTTGTATTCTTAATTTTATTTATTTGTTTATTTTGAATTTTTTTAATATTTTTAATATTTTAAAATTTATTTGTTTTTATTTTTTACTTTGTATTAATTTTTTTAAATTCTAATTTTAAAAATGTTTATTTTTTTATTTTTATTTTTACTTCGATTTTTTTAATTTAAAAAAATGATTTTTATTATTTTTTTATTTAAAAATGTATTTTTCATATATCTAGATATTTTATTTTTAATTTAAATTATTATTTCAATTTTAATTTTTTTTATTTAAATTTTTTTTATTTAAAATTATTATTATTTGTTGGAATATAATTTCCAACTGCCATGATAACACAGCGTTGATCGGCAACGTAGAGTTGAGGTGGCAGTTAATTCCGCAAGGGTCAGGCAAGGCAGGTGGCTGGAGTAGTGAACCCCACCGGAGTTGCTGACATCATCCGCAGCGGCGTCCACATTTGACGATTAACAAAGGTTGCGGGGTTTAATAATATTTGCCCATCGCATATGTTATAAATTTTGTTTTCTTTTTAATATATGTGACACACACACACACACACATATTAAAAGGCTTGATAGGTACTAAAAAGAAAAAGAGTATATACAGCAGTATGATGACTGGTCGATCGAAGATTGACGGTTAGAGCCGCCACCATGCAAATTTGACATTAATGTGATTTCCAAGCAGTGCCAACAGAATTTATGATGCCATAAATGAATTCTGAAGCGGTGATTTTTTGTCAACGAATGACATTAAATTAAATCTGAGATATTTTATTTATAGAATAGAACAGAATTGTAATTTTTTTTATATACAGAACATTATATATTTTTATGCACATCAGAGCAATTGTTTTTTTAAAGAGTTGTTTTTGTTTTGTAATAAACAGAGACACAAAGAATATTGTAGTGCTGTGTGAGTAAGCAGCAAAATTGAAAGTTTTATCGTGTGTATCCAGAACTCAGTTATGAAGAATTGTAACAGCGGTTTTTTTTAATGAGATAAAGTTGGTATTTCATATCTCCATCTGTCTGTCTGAAATTTAATTTTAATTTAATTTTATTTTAAAGCTCTTTGTTGTAAAAGAGGAATTTCTATTTCCTCTGTTCTGTTAAGGAATTAACTAAAAAAATTCCAACA